>JALHLI010000131.1:0-20000 GCA_023349425.1 Anthopleura sola
AAAAACAACAACTGGACTCTCAGGTAGGGCTTGTTCTTCAAACGGTTGTGCATGAGAAGACACATGAATATTGATACAACTCAAACAAAGAATCTTATTCTCAAGGGAATGACGCCATGGTCTGTAGTTGAAGAAGCATAGAGCATAGTTTTGAGGTGGGGGGGGGGGGGGGGGGGTAAAAATGTAAAGAAACTATATTTGACATCGGTAGTTCCTTCAGCTACGTGGCTGGTATACCGCAGGTAGCCCAAGCTGGGTTTCTGTGGTGTCATATTATAAGAAAATGTATGGGGAACTATAAAACTATAAAAAACCTCAATAAAATCGTCAAAATGTGAAATAAAGTAAAGAAATCTTAGCTAACCTTTGAGAAGTCATACCTCTATCGCCCTGCCTGGTTAGAATTCGCCATTTTTAGCATTTTTTTCTCTACTGTTAACAGTTTTAGAGAAAAAAATGCTAAAACTGGCATAATCCGAATTCTAACCAGGTGTATTGACAGTATTGTATTGAAAGTGTATTGACAACTTGACGCACTAATCTCACTTTCTCACCGTTTTTCTCCAGAAATCAACGCCAATTGTCAAAGTCAAACAAGACCCCAATGGAACAACAAACACCTTGGCCTCCCTAAAAACACAGCTCGCGGAGAGAGACCGTAAGATAGCACAGCTAACCCATGATTTGGACAAGGTTAATAAACAAAAGACACAGACTTCAACGTTGATGAATTCCCTGCAGAGGGATAATTCTGCTAAAGACTCGCTGATACAACAAGCGAAGATGGAGATTGAGAAACTGAAGAAACAACTGCGTGAGAAGGATGTGACTGTATCGACGATATCTGCTAAGGTACACCAGAATAGGGAGGGCAAAATGAAGGAAGGGAGGGAGGGAGGGAGGGAGAAAGGGAGGAAGAAATGGGTGGGTCAAACTGATGACAGGCGAGTGCCCGGAATTAAATAAATGCATGGATGAATGAATATCTTCTAATCAAATCAGTTTAGTCCTGTTGATCAAGAAATTATTATTTTTTCAGCTCACGCGTCAAAAAGCAAGCAAGGAAGCTGAGATGGAAGCTGACAAGAGAGAGCGTGACTTAAACTCACACAAAGAGGTGAGCACTAAATGGGACAGTTTATGCCAAGAAAAAAAAAACACAATTTTTTTAATTAGTTGCTGCTATCCATTGTATTCGATTCATCTCGTGCAACAACAGAATTTTGTAGCGCGACTTTGTTTAGAAGTAGAAGCTCTTTCTACTCTCTGCAGCAAGAAAAATTTGTGGCGCAAATAATATGAGTAGCATTCGCTCTGTAACAATGCAACAAACAACTCTACTCATATACGACGCATTGGTGAGAGGCGAGCGATCTAACCACTACAAGGGTTACGCGTGACGCGTGATTCGGCCTTTTCTTGGACCGTGATTCGTGAAATTCAAAAAATTAAGTCCGTAATTCGTGAAATTCAGTCCCCCAGTGATGCATGATCTGCTTATTTTGAAGACCGTGATTCGTGAAAATTCGTATTACACTCAAAATCCTCGTATCAAGGTTATTCATTTTAAAATCGTATTTCGTGATTCGTGAATTAATGAAAAAATTGTCCGTGAATTGTGATTGTTTCCCCTCCCCCCGTGTCACCCTATGCCACCTGTGCCTTTATAATTTACCGCGAAGTCTCAATCTGGGCCCGGTTGTACGAAGCCTGAATAGCGCTATCCACCGGATAAATCCTTATCCAGAGGATAAAACCTATACAAATTCTATACACTGGATAACTCTTATCCGGTGGATAACTTTATCCAGGCTTCGTACAACCGGCTCCTGCAGTCCACTGTGCAACAGTAAGCAAAATTGAGTTAGAGAAGTATTTTAGGCGCTTGCCGTTGAATCTGCACTCTGGGCCAGCGTCAGCAAAGTGTAGTATTAACAAGAACCTTAATTTCACCTGTCTGATCTGTTTAGCTTTGATTATGTCTACTTGATAGAAAGACAATCAGCGCCCACTCTAAACCTATTGTTATCTTCACGGGTCTACATTACTTAAATAAACAAACCAGATACTTCCATCACCTCAGTTACTACATGTAGATCTTCAAAACATAACCTTTATCAACTAATTTACATATCACCTATCTACACCCAAGACTCTGGAATTTACGCTAGAATAAGCGCCTTTATGAGGTCCCACATTACTGAGCATGAGTGTGGATTTATAGTTTGTTTACTTGAGGTTTTTAAGAATCGTCATCTTTCGTGGAATTTTAAAAGTAAACTTAGCTATCTAACAATGTACTAAAATTATACTAAACCAAGCCATGGTAATTCTTGGCACTCGAGCACTAGTTATTGATCTCACGACAAAGTTAAATTTATATTCTCGTTAGAATCAAGACAGAAAGATCTTTTCTGATACTTGTTTTAGTGACGTAGGAGTCGATGGAAGTCCTATAAGGTATATTATGATAAGCTTCGGTGTTTTTAAAGTTAGATAAGAATTTTAGCTTAGCTTTGCTTGGTGTTTGTTAGACTCAAAGCAATCGAACTGTAAACTGTCGAGTTCTTTGTAGTTCAGTGTTCTCTCGATTGGATATAAAATTTAATGGTCAGGACATATTTGCAAAAGTCCTAAACATCCTGGAGGGACCTACTTTAAGCCCCGTTCACCCTGGCGATTTTAGGTGCAATTTTTGCGGCAATTTTTGTCATAGACAAATTTATTTATTTTATGATCTAAGAAAAAATGGCCGAAAAAAATGGCTGCAAAAATGGCCAGTGTGAACGGACCCTTAAACATCTAACCGTTTGCGCAGCCGAACGTAAAGAGCGCCCAAATTTATATTCTTGTAAGTGTGGGTCACTGGTTAATGATTTTGCTGTTTATGTTTATCGTTTCCATAGAAACTCCAAGGCACAGAGAAGCAACTCAAGGAGCGTAGTAGGCAGGTATCTGAATTACAAGACGAGTTGGATCGAGTAAGGAAAACTGTGAATGAAAACAGACAGGTATGTAGTAGACTCACAGAACTAGTACCCAACACTACCACTGTGGGGAAGTAATTTGTTTTTAGTAGTAGGAGAGGAGGGAAGGGTCGGGAGGAGTTTTGGCTATCATTCTTAGGCCAACTTTTTCAAATTAAAAAAAAATTCAAATGAACTACCGCCTAGGGAGGCAAGGGTAGCGTAGCGACAGTGCATTCAACTCAGGGAAATCGAGTTCAATTCTTTGGACTCGGCACGTTACGTGAGCAGAGATGAGAGGTTAGAGGTGAGATGCGAGTGCACTTGATATATTAAGCAGAGCAGAGCAGAGCAGGGCAGGGCAGTGCAGAGCAGAGCAGAGCAGAGCAGAGTATAGAGTAGTAGGTGGCTTTCTTGATCTAACATTGATAATTTTCTTACACCCCGAAAACGTTTTACCAGGAAGACAGAATTGGAACCCTAGATAACACAAGGAAGACAGAAAAGACAAGTATAAGATCAGTAGTAACAAAACTAAACTCTTGTTGTGAAAATCTTGATTCACTATCATCAGCTATGCTAGACCCACCTTGTGGGACAGAAATTCTCACAGAGGAGATGGAACGATTATTTAAAAAGGACAGACAGACAGAACATAGCTTAGACACAACCTATGACATCATTGATGGGTGGGATCATGATACGATGGGGGATAGTGAAGTAGGTACGCCCAACTTAGACTGTACAGGTAGAGCAGACTATGATAATAGGATGGACCGAGCTAGCTGTAGAAGTAGACCAGACTATGATGCGATAAGAGGAGGTATAGGAACGATAAAGACTGATGGTATTGGTGATAGAATGGACCCAGCTAGTTGTAGAAGTAGACCAGACTGTGATGTGATAACAGGAGGTATAGGAACGATAAAGACTGATGATATTGGTGATAGAATGGACCCAGCTAGCTGTAGAAGTAGACCAGACTGTGATGTGATAACAGGAGGTATAGGAACGACAAAGACTGATGATATTGGTGATAGAATGGACCCAGCTAGTTGTAGAAGTAGACCAGACTGTGATGTGATAACAGGAGATACAGGAACGATAAAGACTGATGATATTGGTGATAGAATGGACCAAGCTAGCCTTACAAAAATTGGGTTGCAATTTGACAGAACATGCGATAACGACAATCTAGAAGAACAGCAATGTTACTACGACAAATGGGAAAAAGAATTAGCTAAAATAGAAACAGAACTAAAGAAGGATAGGCAGTTAAGAAGACTGATGGGAGTATGTCTACGACCAGACGTCGTACAGGTAAATAGATAAAAAACAAGAGTCAAATATAGTGATATAGATTAATACTTCAAGTCACTGTTTTCTAAATATATCCTAAAACATCGTTCCTCATTGGCTGAGAGCACCGCGCAGTAGCGGTAATGTTCCTGCGTGCGACGTTGTTCCTGTCCTCCAACATGGCTGACGTAACGCCCAATTAAGATGATGCGCAACATTGCTAACGTGTTATAACACAATGAAATCTGTTGCGCGCAACTTTTATTCCTGTGCTCCACCATGGCTGCCATAAAACCCCTCCATTATTAAAATGATGCGCAACATTGCACACGTATTCACATGAAGATATCTTTTGCGCACAACTCTTGTCCCTGTCGTCCAACATGACTGCCGTGAAAACTCTCCATTATCACGCGATGGAACCTTTTGCGCACAATTTTTTTTCTTGTCCTCCAAAGATGGCTACCTTAAAATCCCTCTTTAAATGATGCGCAACATTTTAAACGTGTGCGCACGATGAAATCTGTTTCGCGCAAGTCTTGTTCCTGTCCTCCAAAACGGCTGCCGTGAAACCCCTCTGTGATTAAGGTATATGCATTGATAAAATTTTTTGCTGTTGTGTTATATAGAGCGATCGTTCCCTGATACAAGAACTCGATCATGCCAAGGCACAGTTCCTGGATGCTAACAGAGCTGAGAAACTTTTGAAAGTCGACATGCAGCAGTTAGAAAAGAGGGTGTGTATTATTAGCTCATTAAATAAATAATATAATAATTTAATAATTTATATAGCGCCTGAATTATAAAATATTCGAAGGCGCTTTACAATTGTGAGAAAATATAGATAAAAATAAATATTTATATATATAATATACATACATACATATATATCCATCCATGCATACACCCAACCAAAAAACCCCGCAACCCCAGATACACACATGTTCCCCGTCTCTAAAAGTTCCGGCTCTCGAGATAATATTCATTCAAGATGATATACCAGTTATTCCACGTACCATGGTTTTTTGGACTCAAAGGCAAATTTATATGGGTGCAAGTGCTCTCCCTTCCCTCATACACAAACACCATCACTCAGTAAAGAAAATATATGCTTCCCTACTTTAACTCAAATTTAAATTTAGATATAACTCTTAGGATCATTTCTACTCTTAACGTTTAAGACTAGTTAGAAAATTTGCTATTACCCCATCCAGTGCTAATACCTTACCCTCATGAATAGACCCCTTGCAGCACGTTCAAATTTAGTTCAATTTGAAGGATAAAACAAGGTTCAAGGTTCCAATTCTCAGGAGATTTGATTTTTGTTTTGTTTTGTCCTCCAAATTGATCTGTTTTGACGTCGTGTGAAAGGGGTCTATTTCGCGATCCAGGTCTGAAGCTTACACGACATTTGTGCCTTATCATTAAACTTGTTAGTGATAAAAGTTTTTCTTTTCTGCTTTTCAGTTTGATCGATTTAGAAGAAAAGCAATTCAGAATATTTTTATTGGAGGCAAGAAAACGCCCGCCAACCGTGAACTGGACGATGATGAACTGCTTGACCATATCAAAGACCTGTCACAAGAAAACGCGAAACTAGTAGAGGAAATAAATGAATATACTGAGGCAGAAGACAGGGTAAGCACTTGAATAGCGGGCTCATTTATTCATCCCTCCCTTCCTCCTTCTCCCCTTTCTCCATCCCTCCCTTTCTCCGTCCCTACTTTCCTCCCACGTGCACCCTCCCTCCTTTTCTACCTCCCTCTCTCTCCCTCCCTCCCTTCCTCCATTCCTCCCTCTCCATCCCTACTTTCCTCTCACTCTCCCTTCATCAATCTCCCTCCTTCCTTTTCTCCCTCCCTCCCTCCATTCATTCTTTACCGGTAAATAGAAAATTATGATACTATCGCGATTGCTTCCAGGCAAAGACCCAAAAAGCGGATTTGAAAGATGCAATGAGTACACTACGTAAAGATATGGAAAACATGGAGGTAAGAAAAAACCATAAAAGTATTCTTAGTTGATAGAGAGTTATTTATTTATTTATTTATTTTTCGTAGCGACATCTATCAAAGTATGGCCGTAGATGTAAAACCATTGAGGAAGAGTTAACAAAGCTAGAAGAACTGCACACTCATGACTCCTTGTTATGGATCAAGGTCAGTAGACGAACTGGGATCCCTGTGCCTCCATCTCCCACCAAATGTCCACTAGTTGACCAACTTAGTATTTTTGGGATTCCTGTGTTCCCGTCTCATTCCAAATTTCCACAGGGCGACCAATTTTATATTTTGGTGTCTGAGGGTGACAGAGATTTCTTTAACGTATCAAGATTCCCTGTTATGAATAAAAGTAAAACCAACGTCTTTTTCCCAATTCAGTTTGGGATCCCTGTGTTATCCCCTTCCACCGAATTTCCACAGGGTGACCAATATAGTATTTTGACGTTTGTTAACCTTGGTGTTATTTGTTATGATCAGGATGTTATGTCTCGACTTCTTACCAATGAAATGTCCTGGCAGAAAAGAGCAGAGGAAACGATGAGAAGAGCTGGAGTAGACGTTGATGATAGTGATGAAGGTAGGAACAATACAAACAACAACAACAACAACAACAACAAACACAGCAGCAACAACAACAAATACAGCAACAACAGCAGCAACAGCTATAACTACCAACACCACCACCACCACCTCAACAACGAAAACAACAAAACAAAAGTAACAACAACAACAACAACAACAACAAGAAATACAGTGATAGTGGCAGCAACAGTTATGACCCCCACTACCACAACAACACAAATAATTTGCCCGCCAGTTTATTTCAATTTGTTTTCTTGTCTTCAGACGGCGGTGCACCCACGCTTGAAGACCTCTGTAGAGAGCTGAAGGCACAACGAGATAAATGTAGACAGCAACAGGCGAAGTAAGTACAAACTCGATTCAGAGGGGAAGGGAGGGGTGCATGATCCCGGTACCCACCCACCAAAAATCGTGGATTTTGTCCTCAAATATCTTCAAAAATAAAAGTCAACGTACTGTCATACTGCGTGTATGCTAAACAACGTATTTGTGTACAGAAATTCGCCGGTAACGAAACGAGCAGGGGACTATAACCAAGTTTCTTAAATTTGACTTAATAGACCTCTATACCTTCGTTTTTTATTGTGCCCATTTCAGACCACGTGAGGACACTCTTGGGAGATGATTCTTTCATGTGTAAATATTTCAACAAAAGAATATTTCTCAAGGGAATGTCATGTGGTCTGAAATGGGCAATTTGCATACGAAGGTAAAGAGGTCTATTCACAAACATCTTTGGAAGGAAATGCTAGGTAAAAATAAAAAGTTAGCAATTGACATTTCATTTTTCTGTATTTTCCAATTTCTTCGTGTAAAGGATTGCAGAAATGGAAGAAACTCACCAAGATGTTATCTTCAAGTTACGAGAAGACACGAAACAGGAAGAAGAACGTAAAATAGCACGAACTATTGCCGAAGTGAAGGCAGAAGAACAAGAGAAACGACATGAAATGGTGCAAGAAATGAGGGTAAAAGAACAGGAAAGAATACGAGAAGCAGTTGAAACTGAGAGAAGGATCCTTGAATCTCAACACGGTAGTGTCACGCAAATGCAACAGGTATTAGAGTCACGCTTGTAACGCAATAGTCTGGCTGAGTGAAAACTTAACTGGAGTATACACCCCTTTCACGCGATGTCAAAGCAGCTCAATTTGGAGGACAAAACAAAAGAATTTTAATCTCCTGAGAATTGGAACCTATTGTTTTGTCCTCCAAATTGAGCTGCTTTCCGAATAGAACCCTTGCAGCACGTCGGAATGCAGCTCAATTTGGAGGGCAAAACAATAGGTTCCAATCCTCAGGAGATTAAAATTCTTTCGTTTTGTCCTCCAAATTGAGCTGCTCTGACGTCACGTGCAAAGGATCTATTGTATAAAGTCATGACCATGACGATTTCTTAGCTGCCTCTTGAATTTCGAAAATCCCCTTCGTTCTTGATGTTCTGATATCAGATGAAACTCTCCTTCATCCACTGACAACTATACTTATAGTCATGGTCGTCACGAAACATACTGGGAGTAGCACCCTGACGAAGCTTGTTTTGAAGCATTCCTTGTATTTTGTTTTACAGGCTTTGAGTGACAAAGAACACGAGCTTCATCGCTATAAGACAGCCTTAGGAGAGGCCAAGTCACAGTACGAACATGCTAAGAAAGACCTGATAGAAACAAAAGAGAACGAGGTAAGTAGATGGGGATATCAGATATTGGAATTATAATCCATTATCTTATTCAAACGACAGATCCAGACCTTTCCCGGATTCGTTTGAGGTCTTTGGGTGACAACGAAACAATGGCTCCAAGTCGAGGTTGGACTTCATGTGTTCATACGTTTACTGTGTTTCATCAAGTCAAACCTCGATTTGGAACCATTGTTTTGTGGTCACTCAAGCAAATTCTACTGATATGATAACTAGCGGTAAGCTAGTGTAGGCTGCGTCGGTGTTTCTAATGAAACAGTAATGATAAAAAGTTAAATGTTACACCGTAAAAAATAAGAGAGATCACTTACTGACGTTTCTGACGCTAGTCCTTCGTCGGAGTAAAAGAGAGATCTCTCTTATTTTTTACGGTGTAAAATTTAACTTTTTATCATTACTAAATTCTATTGATTTAAGTCGTGGCATTTGAGTCAGTTTCTATACTTTTAATGTATTATTTACCCATAGTAACCCATATTTTCAATACATTTTTCTATTTTTCCTTCCCAAAGAATAAGCTTCTCGTTCAACTCCAAGAAATAGCAGTAAATCACGAGAGACAGTTGAACAAAGTCATCAACGAGAGAGAAGAACTAAGAAATTACAAACACGAAGAAGTGGCTTCCTTTAAGGTTTGTACTTCTCGATCTAAACCAACACATCACATTTATAACGAATGCAAATTGTAGCAGTGTTCTAGCTTACTGTGATTGGTTCAAAGGATGTCATCGATTGCGTGACGTGACAGTGCAGCGTGACATGCCCAACCGTGACCGTAACGGTGCCGTGTCAAATCTAACATTTTGATTGGTTGAGCTTGGTTCTCATGGCGACGCAAGCCGACGCAACTCCAAGCTAGTGCATGTTCTCACTATGAAAAGAAGTCACGCATGCGCAAGAGAACGGAAGAGTTTGGTTTTTTCTTGCGTTGGCTTGTGCTTGTGCTCATGCTTTTATCGGCGCGGCTTGCAACCCTTCAGTGAAAACCACGCGATACATGGAGCGACATGTGAACGTTTTTGGTTTTCTTTTAGGAGCAAACTCGTCAGCATGCACGAACAATCGTTGCAATGGAGGACCGACTTCTACAATTGACAAAGCAAAACAAACAGTTAGAGCTGGAGCTCGCCTGTCACAAACAACCTGGAGGTAAGTGTTGGCTCGATTGGTGATAGACCATTAGTAGGTTTTTTCTAACACTCATTAGTCAGAGCTAAAAAGCGAGACAGCGGTTGTTGGTTAAAGCGGGGGCTCACCTAGCTTTCATATATAATTTCTATGTTTTTGAGAAAACGCTAAAACCATCTACGATGCAAAAGTGCAAAAGTTAAGCTCATTTCTAAAAAGTTAAGAAAAATTGATGAAAAAGAAAGTCTTTGTACAAGCGCGCTATTTACCGAATACCTCGACCAGTTTACGAAAAGGTTTGCATAGGAGATCTAGCGCATGCGCATACATTATTCAACCCTGCCGTTCAAGCCAGGTGTCTTCCACTGAATTATTGTCTTGTTTCACCATACCAGGAAAACATAGACCTTCTTCACCTCGCAAAGAATCAAAATCACCATCACCGAGAAGAGAAAACAACTCTAGACCCCAGTCCCCCAGGAAGGAACCCAAACAAACACGATCAGTGGAGACTGAGACGATACCACAGTCTAATGTAGAAGCGTCACTCAAGTCTGATGTCTATAAACTAGAACAGTTGGTTCTTCTTCTAAGGTAAAAATCATTTGCTTGCTCCCTACATTCGAATTTATTCGTTAGTTCGCCCCTTAGTTCCTTCCTTTCTTTCTTATTTTCTTTCGCCCCTTTTTCCTACCTTTCGTTTTCTCCAGGCTTTCTTCCTTCCTTTGTAAGGTTCCTTTCTTCTCCTTTTTTTTTCTGAGTTTTTTCCCCTACCTTTCTTTCTTTGTTTCTTCCTTTCTCCCTCCCTCCCTCCCTTCTTTCTTTCTTGGCTTTTACTTGGTGTTGCAGGACACCTGAAGCATAAGCATAATAAAACAATAGCCAAGAACAGAGAACTTAGAACGAAACAATACCCTGCAATACAAAGAACCTTAACCTTGAATACAATACTTCCTGCAACACCAAGAAAGACCCTCTTTCTTTCCCTCTTTCGTTTTTTCTTATCATTTTTGCTGCTTATTTCAGACGCGAAGCAAGTCAAGCCAAAAAAGAGGCCCAAGCGCAAGCTGACGTTGTCCAAGCCCTACGCAGAGATCTTGCCGGAGCCTCAGCACGAATGTCAGACATGGCCGGTGAACTGAGCGACAAACAAAAACAAAGACTCGAAGAAAACGAGGAGCGAATCCGACAACAAGACAAAGAGCTCGAAGAACAAAAGAAGCAACTCATTCAACTATCTCGATTAGTAGACGAGCAACAGAAAGAGATAGAGGAGAGAGAAGAGAAACTAAGTGAACACCAGATAACTTTCATCAAGCATAGAAAAGACGCAGCTAAAAAGGGGACGGAGTTGATGAAGTATACGGATAAGCTGGTTGAAGCGCTGGAAGATAAAGAAGCTGAGATAGAAGTCATTGAGGAAGAGGTTAGTAAATATTTTGTTCAAGTCTTCCAACATGGAGGTTATGACGTCACATGCACAAGGACAAAAGACATGGCCGCCATGTTGGATGACATGACAAAAGAAACCAAGACCAAATCTTTTGTTCAAGTCAACCAACATGGCGGTTGAGACGTCACATGCAACCTCTTGGGTATCCGGGTTGGATTCTTGGACTTAGTATCACCTGTGACTACGGTATCTTGTTGGGTCTCTCCCTTGATTGCAGGATTTTCCACCGGATTCTCCACTGGATTCTCCACCGGTTCTCCACCGGATTCTCCACTGGATTCTCCACTGGATTCTCCACCGGTTCTCCACCGGATTCTCCACTGGATTCTCCACTGGATTCTCCACCGGTTCCTCCACCGGTTCTCCATCGGTTTTCCACCGGATTCTCGGGTTCTCCACCCTCTGCGAAACCCTAAACCCTAAATCCCCCGGGTAAGCATTTCACACTCACACGAATCTGCTATAATATTCAATGCATTTTTTTCCCTAGAATAAAAATTTAAGTGAGGTGCACAAGCTGGGTATTCGATGTCGTGGTGAGCGTCATGACCAGGTCATACTAAGGCAGAAAGAAGCGCTTATGGATCTGAGGAAGAAGACTAAAATCATGGAGCAACTGAAACCACCATGTAAGTATTGTAACGAGTCGTGCCGTTCCCGTGACGGTTCCTCGTTAGAACATTTTCATTGGCTTACTAATCATCTCACGCGCTGTCATTGGTTCGATGGACATTGTGAATTGCGCATCTCGACCGTAACGTCCCGCGCTATTTTACAGCCATACTTAAAGGTTAAGGTAAAAGGCCTTATTTTACGTCAATGTTCCTTCAACTGTTAGCAGGTCTATACCAAAAGCTGACGGTGCGTACTTTACCCCCTCTCTCAATCAGTGCTCTGTTTTAAGAGTATTCAAAGCTGAAGCTACACGGATTAGAGAGAAGTCGAACCAGACGTGGAGATACCCAGGATCGAACCGTGGACCCCTAGCTCTGAAATCCGCGCACTAAGCAAATGAGTCACGTCTGCTCCTATACGAGATTCACTCTATGTGACCAGGGTCCGTCTGGTGGTATTCTAAGCTTGATATCTGTTTCATCTTTAGTGCCGAGTCACGAGCAATCGTTACAGCAAATAGTTGTCCTCAAGAACGAGCTGGCAGAACTGAGAGCAACAATAGCGAATAAAGATGAAGATTATCATAAAACTGAATCAGATATGCATACAGAGGTACGTGGAGTTGATAGAGATAACATAAGGGGACGGATCCAGGATTTTTTTCAGGGAGAGGTGCATGGTGTGAAAGGTAGCCGTGCCTTTGCATCGAAACGAGACATGAGGTGACCTTGCAATGATAAATTAAAAACATGTGAATAATTGTCCAAGGTGTTAAGAAAGATAACTCTGATTGTAAGCTCACCTCGTGTCTCGCTTCAATGCAAAAGTACGGCTACCTTTCCAGATGGCGCAGGGAACTGCGAAGGAAACTATTCCGAGAAAGGAACTATACTGACACCAAAATTTAGCTTGGGCTTCCTGTGCATTGGTTGAATCGTAAAACATATTCTATGCAGTAGTATTTATGTGTTAGGAAGAAATAAAGTCCTTAGAGACAGCAGCAAGACAGACAAGACAGTCAGCGGTAGATAAAGAGACAGGAAGTGACGTCATAGAAACAAGAAAAATAACTCTACGTAGGATGATAAGTAGACGATTCCTTAAGCCTCGTTCCAAGGTAGTTAGATAGATTTAATCAATTCATATTTTTTACTTGGCGATATCCTGAAATTTCCAAGTCTAAAGGAAGGCTTGTGAGGACCTCCAGTTTTTCAATAGGTAATGGGCACCAAAGCTCACAAAGCACTCTGGGAAACTGAGTCCTGTAACGAAAGAACTCTCAGAAAATATTACTCTGTTATTTTCGTCTGTTGAAAATGTTGAAGGAAAAATTGTCAGATGAATTTTTAGACTCACTTTCCCAGAGTGCTTTGTGCTAGAACTTTGAGCTCGTGCACATTGGCACTCTGTTACAAATTTGTGTACAATGTAGACCCTTTGCACGTGACGTCAAAGCAGCTCAATTTGGAGGACAAAACAAAAGAATTTCAAAAACCACCTGAGAATTGGAATCTATTGTTTTGCCCTCCAAATTGAGTCTACACTCCCAATATGTTCATGACTGTGACCCCTTGCACTTATTCCTCAATTTGGAGGACAAAATAAAAGAATTCCCTTCTCTTGAGGATTCAAATCGTTTTGGATGTTAATCATAACATTTTTTTGTGGGGAGTCTTTACATGTGTTCCAGTGAAGGTCTGAGGAGTTTCTATGTATTGTATGGAATACCTTTAAATGAAATCTTCTTTCACTTTTTTTAGTTGCGTCTTCTTCGAGAGCAGTCATCGTCTAACTTAGTGGAGACTAACTTTGAGAAAAGTTCTCACAAACAATCTAGAGAAGCCTTGGATCTTAGTGAAAAGACTGTAAGTTCAAACTTGGGTTATATACCCCCTTACGGCGCGTGTCCCTTCTTCCCATTCTCCCTTCTTTCCTCCTTCCCTCGCTCGCTCCCTCTGTAAATCAACTTTGTTTACAGAGGAAAACACTTGATATTTATTGAATTGGAAAACTCGTGGTGGTCTTTTAACGTCTCTAGTTGACGGATCCGCCATTAACGCGGTCATCCGAGCCACGTGAACTTCTAACCATTTGCAGATATTATTAAAAAGGCAGCACCTTTTCCTCAGTTTTTATAAGACCCTGAGTGTTGGTCTGGCCGTTGGGACTCGAACCACGAACTCCGGCATGAAAGTCCGGTGCTCAACCAAATGAGCCAACCGGATGGCGGTTGTCTGTCCCTCTCACCAATCTTCTCCTCTTCCCCGCCTCCTTTTCGCCATCCATTTTCCCTTCCTTCCCTTCCTCCCAACTGCCTCCTTCTTTCCTTTTGCTAGTTTTCGTGTTTAATACTTTATATACTTTTTCTACGATAGATAACGTGTTTGTTGCCAGATAATACCTCAATTTGTTTGCCATGTTCCTTTTCTTTTCAGTATCTCAAGTTGTCGCGTACATTAGCATCCTTACTAGAAGTCGATCCAATCCCTGGCAACCGATCCATGGCTCATATACCAGTAGAAGAACGAGAGAAAATAGAACAAGAAAGAGAAAAGGTAAGAATGATGCGTTATAACTGGGTCCGGGGGGGTTGGGGAATCTAGGATTTTGAGTCGGTTGGGTTCACTCTACCAAATGTCAGTCTTGTATTCCCAGAGGTGCTGTTTTCCACATGGCATTTCTGGGGAAATCCTGGGAAGAAAAGTTTGGGGTTCCTGTGGTAAAATGTTGTTCATGTTGTTTTTAGACTCATTGGAATTTCTTTGTATTTTTACGCAGGCACTTGAGCTACTGATATCAAGAATAAATCGATTGTACGAGAGACTAGACAGAAAAGAGAAGCTGTTGGGAGGATATGAAGATGATCTGCTGAACCTGAGGTATACAAATAGCTACCATTATTATCAGCATCATCAGGATCAGGATCATCATAATCATCGCCATCATAATCATCATCGCCTTCATCATCATCAGCATTATTGACACCATCATCATCCATCATCTTTACCAGCATCATCATCACTGCATCCTTATCAACATCATCACCATCGTAACGGACACCATTATCGTCTTTACTGAATTTATCTTCTATTATCTTCATTATCATTATCATCGTCATTATCAACATCTTACACAACCAGGACCACTCTAGTAAAGTTCATGCTCGATCGTTGCTCACCAACAACGTAATGAAATACTAAAGGAAACGCATGTATTTAATTTCATAGACAAACTCAATCTATTGCTGGTCAAAAAACAGCTGAAGCTAAAGGATTGAAGGTAAGAAAATCAACTATAACTATACGTCCTCGATTAAGAAAGAGCAGCTCAATTTGGAGGGCAAAATAAAAGAATTTTAATCTCCCAAGGATTGGAACCTATTGTTTTGCCCTCCAAATTGAGCTGCATTCCAACCTGCTGCAAGGGGTCTATAGACTCCTTGCAGCACATCCAAGTGCAGCTCAATTCGGGGTAACAAAACAATAGGTTCTAATTCTCAGGAGATTAAAATTCTTTTGTTTTGGCCTCCAAATTGAGCTGGTTTTGACGTCACGTGCAAGGGGTCTATATTGGCAAATGTGCAACCTCGTCACTATCGAATTTCATACGATTCCTTGTGTGGCTGCTTATCCAGTATTCATATGCATTCTGCATTCTTGACAGATTGATGTACGCGGTCGCCAGGAAGAGATCGCCTACCTTCGTGAATCGTTGTCCCGAATGAGAGACGACCTCGATCAGCAACGTAGACTAAATAAATGTCTACAAGAACGAAAGGTAAAAAGAGATGAACCACCAATCCATTTATCCACTCCCCCCCCCCCCCTCCCCCCTTTTCTCTACTATGTGCAGTGACATTGTGTCGGAACGAAAAGCGCCCTGTTCGGGGAGGGGTAAACTTTCGCAAAGTTCAGGCAACCCAACCAGGATCACACGCGCTGGACGACTTCTACGTTCGCATTTTTTTTTTTACTTGCTTCTCTCGTTACACTGTGAGTCTCGGAGAGGTCGACTTGGAGCAAGTCTAGGGGACAATTCTTTGCAAGGCATAAGCCAGACAAGCTACAATGAAAAATCCATAACTTTTCCATAGCCATAAATCAAATATATCGCAATTATGACGTCAGACTATCAATTTTCTTTTTTATTTTTTTCTTTCTTTTTTTTTTGTTGTTTGTTTTTGTTGTTTTGAATGGAAATAATTCTTTTGTATCTCGTAGAAATTTGCTATGGATTATGAAGACAGGGATCACTATACCACATCACATTCGTGTTATCAAGACGAATTCACAACCTATCAGGTATTTGTTTTTAAAAAAAGCAATCAAAGGCAGTAGTTCACTCGCCTCTCACCTCTGGGGTCTCGGGTTCTGAACTCATCATCACATGAGAGCAGAGTTTGTTAGGTCTCTCCTTCGATTCAAGGGGGTTATCTCCGGTTTTCCTCCCTCCGCAAAATCCAACACGCCGATAAATTCCAGATACATCTGTTAACTAGATCAGAGATCGCGAAACACAAATACAGCGTTGGTTTTTTAAACTTTGGTTTTATTTATTCTTCCGCACTGACAACCCATTTTTCTTACAGGACGAAAAGAAGAAGAAGAAATCCGCAGAAAAATTAAAACGAAAAAATTATGAAATAGAATCCCTCAAGAAGGTAAGAAAAAAGAACACAAATTTATTTATTTGTCTATCGGTTTTATTTTAACAGTGGAACACAAAGTTAAACAATTCTTGTCAACTACAATGCAATGTCCGCCTATATCATTGTCTACATTGTCTTGCCTTGAGGCCCCTATATTCCAAACGATATAATCTATTCACCCCTTAACATTCCCATAATGCTTTGCGTTTTGGGAGCACCAATAACAAAAAATATTTGAAAATTCAAAACTTTTTGTGCAGATGTTGAGTATATTTGCTATTATTATTGAAAAATCCAGTATCAGTTTAATCAGAGTTAATTCCACACGCATGGGAGAATGAAACGTTTGGTGTTACAGACAATGTATGGACTTACCAAAAACATGTCATGACTTTTATTCTTAAACCTGTTCAATTTTCTTTCCTTCTGGTTTTTGTTAATTCTGATAGATGTTTTTTGATGTTATTTTTGTCTTCAATTCTTATTAATCTTCATGGTAATATGAACAAATTTGTCTCGTTGCTGCCACCCAAAATCGGAAATCGCAAAGCATTATTGGGATGTGAAAGTGGGAAACCCTTTGTCTGGAAATACAATGACTAGTAAAATTACTATTAAATGCAAATGTGTTTGCAGTTTTTCCTAACTTATCTATCTATGTTATACAGGAACTACTGTCTGCAGATAGAGAACTCAATAGTACAGCATTAAAACTACAAGCCCTTGAATCTAGTCGGGTAAGTTACGCTTCTGATTAAACAGTATACTGTTATTCCCAATGCAGCTTAATTTGATGGGCAAAACAATAGAATTTTACTCTCACGAGAATTGAAATTCACGGTATTGTCCTCCAAGTTGAAGTGCTCTGGGTGCTGCGAGGGGACTTTGGTCAGTTAAATGAATTTTCTTATTCAAAACGAAGCCTATTCTAAATATCATAACCATCATCATAATCACTATCCTTCACCACCATGACCAGTCATCACTACCATCACTAGTACTGCCATCACCATGATCAGGCATGGTCTGCCTTCATCATCACCACCAACTTCACCACCATCACTGCCTTCACCACCATGACCATGCAGTCCTCACTTCCATTACCACTACTGCCATCACCATGATCAGGCATGCTCGGCCCTCATCATCACTGCCTTCACCACCACGACCAGTCCTCACTTCCATCACCAGTCCTCACTTCCATCACCAGTCCTCACTTCCATCACCAGTCCTCACTTCCATCACCACTCCCTCCATCACCATGCATGGTCAGCCTTCATCATGGCCACCACCTTCACCACCACCTTAAATACCATCATCATCACTGCCTTCACCACCATGACCAGTCTTCATTAACATCACCAAACTATCAACACCATCTTCACTATCATCACCACCTTTACTATCATCACCACCTTCACTATCATCACCACCTTTACTATCATCACCACCTTCACTATCATCACCACCTTCACTATCATCACCACCTTCACTATCATCACCACCTTCACTATCATCACCACCTTCACTATCATCACCACCTTCACTATCATCACCACCTTCACTATCATCACCACCTTCACTATCATCACCACCTTCACTATCATCACCACCTTCACTATCATCACCACCTTCACTATCATCACCACCTTCACTATCATCACCACCTTCACTATCATCACCACCTTCACTATCATCACCACCTTTACTATCATCACCACCTTTACTATCATCACCACCTTCACTATCATCACCACCTTCACTATCATCACCACCTTCACTATCATCACCACCTTCACTATCATCACCACCTTCACTATCATCACCACCTTCACTATCATCACCACCTTCACTATCATCACCACCTTCACTATCATCACCACCTTCACTATCATCACCACCTTCACTATCATCACCACCTTTACTATCATCACCACCTTCACTATCATCACCACCTTCACTATCATCACCACCTTCACTATCATCACCACCTTCACTATCATCACCACCTTCACTATCATCACCACCTTCACTATCATCACCACCTTTACTATCATCACCACCTTCACTATCATCACCACCTTCACTATCATCACCACCTTCACTATCATCACCACCTTCACTATCATCACCACCTTCACTATCATCACCACCTTCACTATCATCACCACCTTCACTATCATCACCACCTTCACTATCATCACCACCTTTACTATCATCACCACCTTCACTATCATCACCACCTTCACTATCATCACCACCTTCACTATCATCACCACCTTCACTATCATCACCACCTTCACTATCATCACCACCTTCACTATCATCACCACCTTCACTATCATCACCACCTTCACTATCAACACCATCTTCACTATCATCACCACCTTTACTATCATCACCACCTTCACTATCATCACCACCTTCACTATCATCACCACCTTCACTATCATCACCACCTTCACTATCATCACCACCTTCACTATCATCACCACCTTCACTATCATCACCACCTTCACTATCATCACCACCTTCACTATCATCACCACCTTCACTATCATCACCACCTTCACTATCATCACCATCTTCATTAGCAATGTTCACTGTTCTACACAAGCAATTAAATCTTACTTTGTTTCATTATAATACTAGGGTCTTCGAAGTGATTTGACCTTGGAATTAGAAGACGCATAAACCATAGAATAGGCAGATAGATGTATATACTACGCTTTTGCTAAAATGGTGATCACATAAAAAGCTTGCTTGTAATTTTTTTTATGATATTTAAAATGCCTTTTAAGGCTGAGGAGTCACTGAGCGGTCTTGTTGAGGAACAAGGACCATAGCATCCATGTTGGAGGACAAGAGCAAGACAAATATAGTCCAGAACTGGACCCACTTTCCTCACTAACTGATTAACTCATATCGCAAAAATAAAAGGAAAACAGCGCACGCGCACGAAATACAAAAAATACTGAGATTCTAACCATTCTAACCTAACTAGTCTCCTTTCACTACTCGGTTCGTTCTTGCCGCGCGCGCATCGATAAAAGTGGGTCCAGTTCTGGACTAAGACAAAAACAAATAAAAGTTCTCTTGATTTGCTCTTTAACATGGCTGCCTTGGGACTCATCTGCAACAACTGGTTAAAACTCTAAACGAACATGATATGGTTTCTTGCTTTCGTAAAAGATGTAAAATATTAAAAGTTCACTACAATTTCACTGAGTAAATGAGTGACGATTGTTAAATTCTTAAAAACGGGTGCAGTATCCCTTATGCATAGAAAAGTTTTCGTATGAGTGGGAAAAGCTCGGTGCCTTGTGCGTGCCTTGCCGCGACCGTGAAGCTTTCTTTGACTGCCTGATTATTATTATTTTTTTTTGCGGAATGTGATTGGTCTGGCGTACTTAGTCATTGCCGTAACCATGCCCGCGCCGTGTTCCGGGTATTTGATTGGGTGGAGACAATATAAATGCTCGCGCAATGTGATTGGTCTGGCGGCAGTGCCTTACCATGTCACGACCACGTTCGTGCCGCGAGCTTTCACAGTCATGCGAAAACTAAAGGGAGTGAGGAATTCTGGGAGATCTTTCAATATGTACTG
>JALHLI010000131.1:25000-52812 GCA_023349425.1 Anthopleura sola
AATACACCTTATGGACCACGGAGGGGGGAGGGGTTTCCCTTTCCCATACCAGTCTCTTATATTTTCCAATCTTAGCCTCACCACGTTTTCCCATACTAGTCTCTTAAGGAAGGAAAGCACTGGTGGCATAGCGGTGATAGCGATCGCCTCTTACTAATGCAACCCAAGTTTGAGTCCTGCCAGGTTCGGTGTTGTATGTGAGCAGAGTTTCTAGTTGGTTCTCTCCTGTGCTCTGAGGGTTTTTCTCTTGGTTATTTATTTTTCCTCCCTCCTCAAAAATCAACTTCTAAATTCCAATTCAATCATGGAACGAGGGCCACAGGTTTGTTAGCCACTGGCTATTAAGTGCTACCCTCATAAAAACAAGGACTGTTTTTTCTTCTTACATTTACAATGTTAGCCCCACCACTTTTTAGGGTGATCTGAAATGGACACAACATGTAGTAGTCAACCTGAAATGGGTACAACATTACAATCAAGCTAAAAAGCTCTATTTCCTACCTTATTTTCCAGCACAGCTGCCCTACACCTCCCCCCAAGGGCAGACAGTTGCAAGGTCACAGCAAGAAAGCTCAAAACTAGATCACGATCTGGAACATTGACTGATGATAAAAGTTACAACAGCATTAGAAAATCATGAAAAGAAAGCATCTACAATGTACGTGACAAAATGCGATGAATTCCGATGAAAAACTTGCTTATTTGAAGAATTATTGTGCATTCAAGAACATTGTCAACAGGTTTGCAATTTTTTCTGTATTTTTCTGGCAAAAAGTACGGAAAGTGTCGAAAAGTGTGGAAAATGATAAACAGTGCAATTTGGTGCGATTTTCAGGAAATAGTGCGGAACGCACCCTCGCACTTTTTCAGATGCCCTGCCTCTAAGTTATTTTAATTGACTGACCTCCATTTTCTAAGTGCTGGACGATACCATACTGTTCAACAAGCTGTAAAGCAACTTCCTCGTTAAAACACAAAGTTGCTATGATTCTTAGCGATATATCAATCATTTCTGAATCCCCATGTAGGATGACCGGTGCCTTTATCCATTTTACGAGTGCCTATAAATACATTTAAAGAATGGTCAATGCTTAGCATTGGTATATCCAGTCTTGGATGCATCTGGGAAGTTGCTTAAGCAAGAAAGAAACATAAGAGTTGCACTCAATTGCATCTCATGTGACTCTTGCTAAATAGAGTCCTCAAGAGTGACATCAGGAAAAAAATAAATTTTGACTTTAACAATTTTTGATTTCCAAATGTGATAGACAACCAAAAAAGACACTTACATGCCAAATTTGAAGAGAATTGGTCAAATAGCAGCTGAGATATGGCTATTTGAATATATAATTTCCCCATACAAATCACTGTATTTTTGGCTCAGTTCATGCAGTTATATATCTCAGCTGCTATTTGAATGATTCTCGTCAAATTTGGTGTGTAAATGTCTTTTTTGATTGTGTATCGTAATTGGGAACCAAAAATATGATACAGCGAAAAATAATTATTATAACGTCATCACTTGAGGACTCTATGTGCAATCCATTTAATGTTCATAGATATCCAGCCAATCACAGCTCATGTCATATCATGGCTATGTCATAAAAATTATTAGTATAACTTACTTTAGACTTGAATATAGAATTTCATGTTCTACGATTAGTTGTGATAAAAAGGTATATTTTGCACCGTAAAAAATAGAAAACATCACTAGTCTTACTGATGTTTCGGATGCTAGTCCTTTGCCTTTTTTTTCCGAAGAAGGACTAGCATACCTTTTTATCACAACTGTTTCATTAGAAACACAGACACAGCCCACACTAGCTTACCACTAATTATCATCTCTGTGCTATGATTAGTTGAGCAACATGTGATTATGAGACAATACCCACTTCTTATTACTGGTAAAAGGTACTCTCTTACTTTGGTTATTTGGTGTGTTAATTAATAATGGTAATAGAACTGAGTGGAGTGCAATTTGGGCTGAAATCGCAAGAGTGATTACAAAATTGCACGACCGCGCAGCGGGAGTGCAATTTGTTAATCACGAGTGTGATTTCTGCCCAAAATTGCAAGACACTCAGTTCTATTACCTATTAATCATTTCCATTTTGAAACTTAATATATTCAAATACTCAACAGTTATATGTAGCTTCAAAAGTGATTGTTTGACAAAATGATGCAATTAATGATTCAAAATAGTGCAATTAATGCTTAAATCGCACACTTTGTAGCCAATCAGATTGCAGGATTTGCTAATGATTTCAAAATGGATATGATTAACTGGTAAATACTTACTTTTGATATAAACTTGTTTTCAAAAACTAATTTCCTGTGTCTATCATTCTGTTCAGCTATCTGAAAAATAAATATTGAAAAGACGTGATGGATTTTCCATGTATTTTTCTAGTTCTAATTAAATAATTTAATTCAGTGGAGTTTAACTTTAGGAACTGCAAAAATGAAACAGCGAAATCAAAGGATATATCAGGAAAAAAATATTCTGTTCTTTTGATATGTTGAAATACTTACATTTCCGTAGAAAATATCGGAGGAAAAATTGTCAAAATTTTTTTTAGGGGAGCCAAATAAGCGTACTGTAAGGACTCAGTCCCTCATCATGCTTTGTGCTAGAAATTTGAGTCCATGCACATTGGCTATTAAATAATTTGTTTTTACTGAATAATTATTCTCAATAACATGAGCAGAATTGTAAAATTATTGTACCGTAGCTGTGAGTTCTGACTTATATATATTTATTTATCTTTAATGCAATTTTCAATATTTTGTGAACTCAGAAGGCTTGTTGTGAAATTGGTTTTTCACTGCTGTCAGTCAAAACTAATCAATCAGTTCCTCATATACTTTTGACTGGCAGCACTGAAAAAACAAATCTACAGGCTCTTTGAAGTTAGTAATCATGTGGCTGTAACTGGAGAGCAAAAAAAATCCTATTTCGTTTATTCAACACAATTTTCATTAAATTTTGAATGCCTTCGGTGAAGCCTTTTTAAAAATGCTGCTATACCCTTATACCATGCTTTTGATCTTAAGATATTATTAATAAGCTTTTTAGAGCTTGTTTGCCTTCCAGTGAAGCATTCCCCAAGGGACTGTGAGCTTAATCCATTCGCTATTGAAGTGAAATATCATCACATGAAAGTTAGCTGCAAAGAGCGTGTTCCAATGGGTAACTCACAAAGTGCTACTGAGAATTCTCAACCAACATGAAATGTGTGAATGCATTGGTTGAAAATTCTTGGTACAAGAGTTGTGTGTTGCCCCTAGAATTTTCAACGAATGCTTTGTAATTCATCAGTACATTTTGAATGTTACTGGTACTCCAAATTAACATCATTTATGTATGGATAAACGCCAAAGCATTGGTCGAAAATTCTACTGGCGAATAATTTTTTTTTGCATTGTGATCAAAAGTTTAAAACATTACGACATTACTCAACCAAACACAAATGAATGCCCATAATTATTGTCCATTTTGGTTGAGTGTGATGCGAATTTTTTTTTGATGAACAGTTATAATACCAAAAAAACAAAGTTCAATGAGAAAATTTTGATGTTGTCTAGACAAATCTGCAAAGTTGTGAAATACACAAATGCATTTTCTTAGCGAATTTGCAGATTTGCCTTGACAACATCAACATTTTCACATCAAACTTCAGCTTTTTTGGTGTTATAACTGTTCCTCAAAACTCCTGTCATACCACACTCAACCGAAACATGCAGTAAGAGTTCGCAAAATATTGAAAATCACAGTAGAAGAGAAGTTAGTTAGGCGTTTTAAATATGTTCTTTTTTACCTTGAGGATGATATGACCAGCAGCTAGTTGTACTTTTTTACTCCATTTTTTCAACACATGATACGAAAGATCACTCCTACCAACATACTTCTTTCCTTCCATAAGTTCCTCATTCAGATAGACATTACGAACCCTATCGAGTTCTTTAACTTGGTATGGTTTCAATCCTTGTTGATAAGCCTTGAAGTGCATCTTCTGACAATTATCTTTAAGGATAAAATTTCCGAACTTTGTTAAGCCGTTACAAAATATAACCCTTTCGCGGGCCTCCATACTGATCCCACAGAGGGAACTAAGTCCGGTTACGGCGGGGAAACATGTGAGAATATCTACTGTTCCATCACAGTATTCCATTAGTAATTCTACTGTGCCAGTCTGTACAATTGTTTTTGACTGAGTGTCCATTTTCTTAGCGAAATCTATCACCGATTTAAGAATGGTTAAACTGTTGAAATATATGGATTTCCAGGGGACGCTCTTGCATATGCTTTCATCTGGAATTCGTAGCTGCAAAAATTTTTGAAGAACTTTGAGGAGGTCACACTGGTAGAGGACCCTTACTAAGGCATGGAGCGTCTCGATACATTTCTCTTCTTCAAGCTGAAATACAAAGAATCATGAATAAACATCTGATTATAATTGTGGTGAAATTGTGATGTTTTGAAAATGTTCGAGACTAATACTGTACCATCACTAATACCTCATACTGTTCTCATGTTAAACACTCATATACTATAAACACATGAAACCATGTTCAAATGCTACAGGGTCCATGTAAAGAGGGCCTCAGTAAACTACAAGTAAGCTAACTGTAAGCTACACTACTACAACACTTACTTAATAGAAATTATTTTTGTGAAAAAATAGATTTTGGCTTATGCCAATCAAGCATGTGCCTCTACAAACTTTGTGTTTTCACACAAGGCTTGATTGATACACAAGGCTTTGATTGACATCACTTAAAACCCTATTTTGTAGTAACGACAGATAGCACATGTACTGTATGATTGGCGTGTGTTTGTGTATGTTATTAAAAAAGATTGTTAGAAAAACAGAGTTTAATGCTGCATGGTTCCTTTATTAAAAAAATGTCCATAAAGTATGTGACACGATATGTGACACGTACCTCTTCCAGTTAACCCCCCCCCCCCCCCCCCCCCCCCAGGAACTAGGCTTCACGCTTTCACACCTCAAACAGGTCAAAGCGACGTGTGTGTTCATGTTCACTAAATGCTACCAAAACACGCACAAACACATGTTTTATACCCAAAAATAACTAATTTATTAAGTCTACACTTACACAAACCCTTGTTTCACCAAACTGTTCGAGAAATTTGACGATTTCAGTGACGGCTTTTATTTGTGCGTATTGAAGATTCTCGTTTCTTCCCAACGCGAGTTGTACTGCTTCAATAGGACTGTCTCCACCGCCAAGAAAATGGAAAAACCTTTCAGCTTTTTTCTTCTTAGCCTTCTCTGATACCTTACGGATGTCGAGGATTTCTTTCATTGTTGAATCTACTTCGGATTTTTCGAGGCCCAACGCTTTTTTCGACGACATGTTTGTGTTTGAGTCAACACACGAAATATCAATATGGTGGATGGTCGTGAGGGATTGAGACAACTCCACAGGGAGCCCATTCAATAAAACATCTCAGTTTGTGACGCAGTTGAGTTTCGGGTTTCAAAATCGCAAAAATTAAGTCAAAAATGTCAAAAAAACGTATTTTCTTTCTAAAGATTACATATTTTCAAAAAAAATTCTACTTTAAGCACCTTAAAGAGAATCTTAACAAATCTTTTATTTATCCTCGTATGTTGCGGTTACCCAGCCTTACATGGCTCTTGTTGTGTTTGGTTGTTATACATAATTATTCAAAATAATAATAATAAAACTAATAAAATGAAATAAAATAGCTGCCCCTCAATGCGAATGACGTCATACTTCAATGCTCTTCTGAGCCGTTGCCTTAAACTCAACTGAGAGGAACCAAAAACGCGTCTTCTTTAAGCTTGTCTTCTACGTATTTTCCTTTTCATTAATTTTTGAAAAATATTTGAAAATTTTGATGATGCCAGATACCTCTCCATTATTTGCTATTGATATCTTTAAGATCTATGATATAGTATAATACATAATACTTTTATTTTAAGCTAATATTTTGCTGAATCATAGATCTATAGGTAATTTATTACGAATTGCATGTGAGCTAAAAATAGCGCGCCAAAATAACGTCATTGAAAAACATTGAAAATCACGTGACGTGATGAGGTTGATGCTTATATTAGCGCCATCTTGGAAATACTGGTTCCGGCTTGGAGAAATTTTGCTCCAGAATAAAAAGGTTTTTAAGCCAGAAAATATCAACTAACAGTCCCAAATGAAGTGGGAATACAAAGAAGAACATCCTTTTGAGAAGAGGAGAGCTGAGGGAGAGAAAATAAGGAAGAAATACCCGGATCGTGTGCCTGTAAGTCAAGCAGCTTTTCTACTTTTGATGAATTTTGGTACGCGACGCGTCGAATTTTTATTCGTTGTCTGCGCTGCGGGCATTTTTTTCTCAGTTTTTACGTTCCTATGCACCTTCAAGTCCTTGCTAGGTAATACGACAAGGGCTTAGAAGCTTTATTCTTTTGATATTGCTTATATTTAGTGGATATTTCAGCATCTTTGTTGACGCCCCTTGGAGTTCAAAACATTGCAAATGGCGTAATCATCTTCTTGTACAAAACACGAATCCTTTAGCAAACAAAAGCTGAAATAATTTTTACTTTGCTCTTTAAAAACCCCTGCAGAAACGAAGTTCCTTATTCAAGGAACTATTAAGAAATATGCTCAGTTTTTCTTTCGATATTTAAATTATTTTCCTTGTTGTTTTTACAAAGGGTTCAGATTCTTGCATCGTCTCCATTTGTTTACGTTTTTCTAGCCTAAAATCTTCTGAAAAATAACTCATTTTGTGCCTTAAAATTCATCTTTTTATATTCAAATTCCAAAGATTTTCGACATTTCCGTAGAATTGTGTAATAATAATCTAGACCGAAATTGAAAGTTCTGGAAAATTTAATCTAAGCTTATATATACGAAAAAATAAGGTTTCAAATAACATCTTTCATTTTAGCTTGAAAAAATAATAATCCTTTTGCGCTACTAAAAAAATATTCTATCGTAATTATTTGCGTTCTTTGTTGAATAAGAAGCAGTTGTAGCAACGGTAGATCACGTTCATTATATTATTTACTCAAGTGTTACATGATGAATTCACTATTTAAATATACATGCAAATTTTTTTACACAATATTTTTTATTACATTCTTTCGATTTCCTGATTTCATTCTTTCCCCTTTTTGGGCATATTTGTTTCTGAATATCTTAATGTATTAACATTGTTTTTTTGATAATTTGTCATTCATTATGTGGTCATTAGGTACCTGGAAAATAATTTAGAAGTATTATTTTGAAGTTGGATGCTCTAAATTATCAATTCCTAAGATTATATTTTGTTGTTAATGAGAATTGATGTTACTGACATCTTCCTGTTTCCTGTATTTCTCGTAAAAACAAGATGCCCAATAGGTGTTCACTGGGTTGCTTCGGAGAACTCAGAGTGGAATCATATGACTCAAATAAGCAACAAAGGCTTACCAAAAGGTCCTGAGCGCTGTATTTTGTATAACAGAACACTTTTACTTAGCTCGTAATACAATTTCTAGATAGATATCTGCCCCTTAGTAGTGGAAATACAGATGCAACTTTGTCAGAAAGAACAGCTATGTTCTTTGCATTGTGTTACACATTTTTAAAGTTACTCCTGATATTGACCTCACTAAGTAGACCGTGTAACGCTGAGTAAAGCTGATTGTCTTCAAACACACTTCGCTATCCTATAAAATGCCATGATCATTTGAATCAACAAGAAATATTTATACTACAGATCTTCTCGAACATTGAAAAAAGCATAGAATATGTTATTTTTTTCATTGTCATTTATAGCATTATTTTACTGTAGGCCTTTTTGGTTCATTAAAGCATTGAAAATGACCAGAACATGTGAAATGACTATGGCAGAACACCTAGACAATAACTTAGTCGAACCATGAAGGAATGGCAACACCGAACGGCGCTTTCAATACTTCGTGTTAAATTTCATGCGACTTTATCTATCTACTCAGTCTATCACACTGACATTACCGGGTGTAGGGCTCTTAACCAATGTGGGCCATATGACGTAATAATGTTGTGCAATTTTTCCCTTTTTGTGACGGAGGAAAAAAAAGGAAGGTAGTTTTAGACTGGATTGCCACAGTAATAAGGCCTATATATTCCCAAGAATGTATGTCATTAGTTCTTGAAACTCATAGTAAATTATTGGTTCACCCCCACCCCACCCCCCCCCCCCCCTCTCAAATATAAATCTGTAAATTTAGGCCAATTTTTAAACCTTCTTGCGAGAACTAGTAGCTCTTGGGTTAAAATTGTAGTCAATAGAAATGAATTAAAAAAAGAAATTATAAAATCTCCAACGAAATGAGAATAAGATTCTTGCTGATTCAAAACTCATAAAGGGGTAGATTCAACAGTTTTGTGGTATTTTTATTCATGTTTCAAAACCAGTAAAAATCAAACAAGTTTTCTTATACCAACAGGTTTGAAAGATGGCATTACAAAGCAAAATTTACATGAATAATCTTTTTTTCTTAACCATGCTTGATTGCTCAGGCATAAAGGTTCTATCTCAAGAACATCACCTGATGTTTGGGTCAGGGGTTTATAGTTGTAATTGTTTTCTTTTATGTCATCAATCTGCTGTATTCTACCTTCACAGGTCATTGTTGAGAAAGCCCCAAAAGCAAGAATTGGTGACTTAGACAAAAAGAAATACCTTGTACCCTCTGATCTGACAGGTAAATTGAATAGTATGGGGACTGTTCTCCCAAATACTTACAAAACCATATCTAACGACTAAGTAAGCAAATAACTTGAACAATTGAATTTCTGGTTGAGTGTAATTTTCAAAATTACCTTTGCGGAGCTAAAAGTAACGGGGAGCCATCAGACAATTCTCCCCAGAATTGGAACTTTTCTGGTCAAATTTTTGCACTACCAGCTTTTTTGACTGGTAAAGTTAAGTTGCAAAGGTAGTATGATCAAGCTAAAACAATTGGACAGTCGAATTACAGGCTTATCGCCCACGGACTCTATCGCCCACGGATTTCGCCCACGGATAATATTACCTATCTAACATACAGTGCAGTCCAGAAACATGTACAGCACCAAATGCTTGCGATCTGCTCGCAATTCGTTTTCTCTATTGTTGTTTGCAATTTAATCTCGATCACAGCGTGCTCGGGTACAATTCTTTTCTCTTCCACTTATCAAAACTCGAAATAAGTCTATATAATCAAATATCTCCACCCTGGGAAGAAGTTCTCAAGAACGGCTAGAATCATAGCGATCTCAAAGCGTTTAACATGACGTTACCTTAGTGCTTTAGCTTCCTTGGAATTAATTTCATTGTATTAGAAAATAAAGTAAACTTGTAACATGTAGTTTACTAAAAAAAAAACACAGTTTAAAGTCACCTGAAGGTGTTTTCTATCAAAATCTCCTAGACGTTTTTTACCGCGTCCTTCGTTACGTCTCAGTGAATTTGAGACGCTAAACTTTCGCCAACTCGAAAAACGCTTTAAAAATCTTTTAAAGAAACTATCTAAATGTATCTTAAGCCCACATTAATCTGTGTTACTTCATTCTAGATGTTGTTACTCTGTCTTTTTTCTACACTTTATTACTTTGGTGTCTTTATCGGTACAGTTTGCTCTTTTGAACTTCGTTTGATTTTTTACCACGGGAAGAAGACATGATTCAAAGTACTTTCCAACTACGATTGGCTTAGATCTGACACGTTCAATCAAAGGAATAATGTCTGGAAATCTACGACAAAATTGGCGTGCCAGTTGTTTATCTAAACTTGGAAGTCTTTCGCTGCATATTTTTTTATTTTCACTTGGTTACTGTATTTACTGTTATATTTGGAGATGTTAAAAAGACTTACACGTAGAACGGTTTTTTTAAAATATGATTTAAACGATTTACTCTTTTTAGAAAGCTTACAGTTACATGTAAGCATTGCATTGTTAGATTGTAAAGAAAACTCTAGTGCTGTTTGCTACGTAAGTGAATGCTCTCAAGTGTGTAGGATCGGTGTCTTGAAAAGTTAGACCTCTGCACTGTATAACACTGTTAAATATAATATAAAATGGTTTTTGACTTGAATTTGGTCTTTGATTTTTAGCAAATAAGGAAAAGAAGAAGGCATTTGATCCAAGCGTTTCTTTACGATTATACATCTCAGTGGAATGACTTTTGTAAAATACGCTTTAATGCGGAATGTCATATTTGATCATTTCTAGAAGGACCATTCAATCTGGAACAAGCTCTTAACTCTTGAGATGCAGATTTTTGTCTTGATTCATACTGCTGCCAAATTTCAAAAATCATGGCTTATAAAAGATTTTATGCGTGGGCGAAATGCATGGGCGATGTAGTCCGTGGGCGATAACGCTGGATACCGGACAGTCCTGATGACTGGTACATGACTGACCAGCTCAGTGTCATTTTGAGCCCTGCTTTGACTAGCATTTGATTTGGCATTCTGAATCATTGATGCACTCTAGAAGGCCTGTAATTGCACTTGCAATGCAATCCATACAATATCTGTTATTACAGTACTTGTCAATAGTATGTGGAGAAGTGTCATTGTGTTTCCATGACATTGTTTACAGTCCATACTGAAAGTTAAACCAATCATAGCCCTTAAAATGTTTCATTTCAATAAATGTATTTTTACTTCTCCCTCCATCCCTAGTTGGTCAGTTCTACTTCCTAATCAGAAAGAGAATTCACTTAAGAGCAGAAGATGCACTTTTCTTCTTCGTAAACAACGTCATCCCACCAACCAGTGCAACAATGGGACAGCTTTACCAAGAACATCATGAGGAAGACTTCTTTTTATACATAGCATACAGCGACGAGAGTGTGTATGGTACCGACTAAATAGAAACTACTTAAAAAGTTTTTATATGTGGAAAATAGACTAAAAATTTTCACCACCAGAATTTGGGCATTACTGGAGCATTTGAACCTTATAAATTCTTGTTACAAAATATTTTTTCTTAAAAAGCATGAAAGTTGCTGTCTTATGATGATGAAAAACAAGATGAAGAGATACCCATTATTGTTGGTTTTCAGTCATTCTTAAGAGAATGAAATTACAGTTGCCATGTTTGTAGCCTGTGTACAGCCCAACTCTAACTCTGGTAAGCCATGCAGTTATGTTCTGATGCATGCAGGCTACCATGTTGGATGATATGAAACTGACAACAGATCTTTTGTTCAAGTCGACCGAGATGGTGGCTATGAAAACCATGTATATTTCATTGTTGACCCCTTTGTTTGGTTGTTTGTTTGTTGCTTTTTTTCTTCCATCCATTCTTTTTTCCTGTTTTTCTTTCTTTATCATCCTCTGTCTCTCAGCCTTTTTTCGATCTCCATCTTTCTTTCCTCCATCCTCTCTTTCATTTTTTCTGTCTTTCTTTTTTTCCATTCTTACTTTGGGTAACATAATTCATCACCCTTGCACGTGACATCAAAGCAGCTCAATTCAGAGAACAAAACAAAAGAATTTCATTCTCCTGAGAATTGAAAACCTTTTGTTTTGACCTCCAAATTAAGCTTCATTCCAAAATGCTTCAAGGGGTCTGTAGGATAAATCCAATATTCTAATAGAGAAGATGCTTGACTATGAAGCTTTTGCACAATTTTTCAAAAAAAGTGAAACAAAAACACAGTAAGCTAGAAATATAACATCTAATTTTAATATTCCCACAAGCTTAGCCTGTGTAGCGGTGCACTGGGGGGTATCTGTCCCTTTCCCCTCCCCTCCCCCCTCCCCCAAATGTGCAGCAACACAGGCTACACAAACTTTGCAGTCAAGCTACAGTTAAATTTAAATACATATCTCAAACAATTACATGACATTACTTAAGTGCTCCATTATTGCCCTGGGGGGTATGGGGTGGGGAAGTCTAAAGTGTATACAAATTATAGACCACTATGAAAAATATTAGTAGGTCATTAAAATAGACGAAAAAGTTAGTGTCGAAGTATTTTCGGTGAAATTCTTAGAACACTATTTTGGCCCAAATATGTATGTTTATAGCAATTGATAGGTATGTGCAATAAACCCGCAGAAAAGTACGAACATTAAATAGTACAAACTTTTTGTTTTTCTACTATCTTTATAGTGTTATTTAGCACTAATTATTTAACAAATAAAACAGCTTTTTCTATGCTCCATTCAGTAATAAAGCATGCAGGAAGTGATATAAACACAAAGGAAGTGTGAAGAGAAGCACAAGGCATAGTGCTTCACTGCTTTCGGTACTTCTTAAATGCTATATTACTGAACAGAGCACGGTAAAAAGCTGTTTTATTATATAAAAAGAAATTCTGTTGTAGTTTTCAATGCTGTTTTCTTACACTTCTTTATAATGTTTGCTGCGCGTGTGGGGATGAGGTTAGCAACCATGCTCTGTTAACTAATAAAGCACAGTTCTCGACCAATCAGAGCGTGTGCACTATCTACCGGTAATCTAGATAAAACTATGCTGGTGCTTTTCTGTGGGTTTATCGTGCGCACCCTATCAAAATCTATTGTTAATGATTGTGTTTTTGTAGATTGTATGGTAATGATGTTCAATTATAACTCCAGTATGCTGTAAATAAAGAATTACACACGTTGCAGAAATGTTTAAAATATGTCTTATGATTTCTCACTCATTCAAAAGCAGCTGTTTGAGGCCTAATTAACAATTAGTCCTCGAGTCCGAATGGTCTACGAGTCAATAGCCCATGAGGCCGAAGGCCGTCAGTAAATTATTTTTCCCACTTTTACAGTGCACAATTTTCTTTTCTATTCCGACTGTGCATTAAAACACCAATGCAGCATAGCTACTATCTCCGCATACAATCGTGTTAATTAAACAATACATGATTTAGTCCCGTGTATCGATATATCCTTCACAATTTGGAGTAACCACATGCGCTCCAGGAGCGCCTTTAATTTGAAATGGCTGTAGACTATACATACTACCGAAATCACTCAACTACTCTAATCCACCTTTTCGGCGACAGGCTTTCACGTGGTGACGTAGTGTTACGGTCACCAAAAAGTTCGGACATTGTTGTCGAATTGCCACACGATCGTACTAACTTTTGTACAATTTATCTACTTGATTTATTTATTCTGTTCTCAAAATCTTAGCAAAACCTCTTTAAGAATAAATTATTTAGATAGTTTCGCTAAAATTTTGAAAACAGAATAAACAAATCAAGTCAATAAATTGTACAAAAGTTAGTACGATCGTATGGCAACTCAACAACAATGTCCGAACTTTTTGGTGACCGTAACACGATCCATCACGTGAAGACCACGTGAAAGCCTAGCGCCGAAAAGGTGAATTACATATAGTCACACAATTCGTATAAGATAATTCCTTCCTCTGACAATTCTATCCATTATTTGCATTATTTATCTTCAAAATCTTATTACTGGGTTGCCATGGTGGCAAACCTGTCTTAAAATGAAGGCCGTTTTTCGGGCGTTAGGTAGACCATAATGTCTGTTATGACGTCACACGTCATGATTGGTCGAGAACTTGTAACCATAGCAATAGTCTGTCCAATGAAGTTGTGTTGTGTTATGTATTTGTGTACGAATATGATCGACAATTGAATAGAATTTGCCACATGATATCGAGCACGAGGTATTTTAACTATTTATAGCTAATTCGGTGTTTGATTGCCATTAATTCATTAGTTCAAGGTTCGTGAGGTATTTTTTGTTACCCACCCCTAAATCAGTCACACTCGTGTATTCGGAAACCTATTACGTAGTTGGATAACATGTACACGACGATACTACCCTACCTAGCCTTTTTTTTTAAATTGTTAGAAATCCGCTTAGTAAAGTAGTAATGCTAGGTCAACGAGGATCTCTTTTTCGCGTTCATTTACTATGACGTCAGTTAGTGGCCTATTTGCATTAAAATGTAAAATCCGATTTTGAATCATCAATAAGTGTTCCTATAGTTTAATAATGCCAGTAATTGATTCCTGAACCAAAACACCTGCTGGCAAAGAAGCTAATTTAGTTCGTTAACATTTCGTTTGGCAAAGACTTGAATTTCAAGAGGTTTCGGAGCAAGAAAGAAACGTTGCTCAAGGTAAGCTTAACTTGACTTCTTATGCACATTACGCCAAAAAATGCTTACTCAGTACAGTCAAAATACGATTTTAACCCAGCATTGAGTAGTCTAGCCTGAGAAAACAGACGTCCTTTCGCTCCTCGTCCAAATAGAAAAAAATTTAGACTTATTTTCGGTTGCCTATCCGATGCGCACACGAAACATGTTAGAAAATGAATTGTACATTTAAAGAAGGAAGGAAGGAAGAAATAAGGAAGAAAAAGTTAAGAAAGGAATTAAGGAAGTAAGGTCAGTTCTTATGTTTCCTTCCTGTTTATATACGCCTTTGATCATGAAAGCATAAATTTATCCAGACTTTTAACCTGTATGGTGTTTTTTTTTTAACATGGTCATCTTCTCGCCAAAAAAAAAAAAAAAAAAAGAAAGAAAAAAAAAAAAAGAAAAATACGATTCAATTTTACCATGCTTAGAATATTGTGGGATTTCTTGATTTTACCCTACACTGATTGTTATAATAGCTCACAGAGTGATATTCAATATTCGCTATGTTGTGCAATAAAGGTTGTCGCAGCCGAAAGCAGAAAGCGACAAACAACAAGCGAAAACCACCTGCAAACAATGCTTTAATCGCTGAAGATTCGGGACAACAAGAAGGAATCGAAATACTGTAAAAGTTACATCAGTCTACCATTAAATTTGGAAAAAAAACTACTAAAATAATCGTGTCTTAATGTATAAGGAATAAATTAGAGATATTCTTTGCCGTGTTGTTGCTTGTTGCTACAACAGCTACGACAACCTTTTTTTTAGAATAGGTGTAGAAACTACTAAATGAAGCATTGAAACAATCACCTCTCTGCTCTACTGCAAGTTTCGTTTTGTAAAGTCGTTGCTCGGGTTTTCTTTTCTTGTGTGTAAATACACCTTTGAAAGCATTCAATTTGTTTTTTTAATTTCTTTTTTTCGAATTTGTTTCAATGACTTATCATCTTCTTAAAATTCTCTTCCAAAAATGAAACATTTGGCAAAACAAAATTGTACAAATTTGAATAAATTCTATTGCTTTCTATAAGTGTTTAATTAGCACTATTTTGTGTTATTCAGCAATTTGTATTTCACGGATATTTTTAATTTGTTTTCTCACTGATAACAGCCAGCACTAATGCAGTATTATTGGCTACAACAAATACACTCAAATAACTTATACCTGACGTCACATCATTAACATATTGGAAGTGTAAATCTTTATAACATAAAGACGAATCACTCAAATCAAGAAATATTTTACCATTCGACTGTTTACTTCATGAAAGTATTGTCTCAGGGGTGAGGTGCACTTTAAATATATTGCTGTTTCGCACTATTTACAATTTTAAGAAACAAAACGACAACCTTTAGTTAAGTTTAGGTTGTCGGCGTTTTGTTTCTAAAAATTATATTTCAATTGCTGCTACAACGATCATTTGCAACTATTTACAATACAATACAAAACAATACAATGCAATGCAATGCAATGCAATGCAATGCAATGCAATGTAATAACATGACTTTTGGAGGACATATTGTTTATTTATGGCCCGAGTAGAATCAATTTTTTCAAGTTTTTAAGTTTCACATAATTCTTTAAATTTAAACTTTGGATGAAAAATGGCGAATTGTTGTCCTATGTATTGCAGATGCCGATCATCCACCAAATCTTACATCTACTCTTCACTTGCATCCTCCTCACAAACGTATCACGTGTGATATCTCAATGCACCAATAAGAATTCCTCAACGAATCACGTGCTCAGAAATCACGTGATCAAGTCCATGAAGACAGCTGACGTTGCTGATTGCCTCCAGCAATGTACGAAAGAGGACAGGTGTCAAAGTATCAACTATTATCGGTCGGGTTTGTGTGAATTGAATGATAAAACTAAAGAGACGAGCCAGACGAAGGATTTCCAATATGACTCAACGGGGTATTACATTGAAAGTGTGAATGCAGGTTTGAATAACTGACATAGAAAATATACCGTTTTTAGCTTCAATATAGACATTTCTAGCTTGGGCGGACTCTAGAGAAAAGCGTTTGCGCATGCGTGCCTTTCAGCACGCTTTCCAAGAATTTACAAGAGTTTTAGTGAGAAAATGAATGCTTGTTTTCTCCAAGTATACAAAAAAGTTCGTGGGTATACTTTTGTGAGACCAAGATACTGTATTAATAAAGGCAATATGAAAGAATTAGCATGCGCATGCGCAGACGTTTTTCACGCGTCTCGCTTGGGCGTAATGTTTTCCTATTTCAGACCACATGTCATTCCCTTGAGAATAGGATTCTTTGTTTGAGTTGTATCCATATTCATGTGTCTTCTTGTTGTAAGCGCCGTCATGGTCGCACGAACTCACCGCGGTTCCAGTAACTTTTTGCTATTTTTGTGAGCTTAGAATGACAAGTAATTTGAAATGGGACAACAAACAGCCCAAGCTAATTTTCCCGTTTCAGAAAAGGTGTCATTCTTTTGAGAATAAGATTCTTTGTTTGAGTCGTATCAATATTCATGTGTCTTCTCTTGCGCAAGCGTTGAACAAAGAAATGATACTCTAGGAAATGACACGTGATCCGTGAAATGGGAAAATATTACAAACCTAGCTTATATCTTAGAACATTTTTTAGCCAATCAGAACCGATAACATTTGCAAAACTGAGGTGTGATCCTTAGTACCCCGGCGTCATGGGAAGCAGTTATTTCTTTACTTTTTTTCCCCACTCAATAATAAATATCATAGTAAATGTATACAAATTATCAAAAACCTCTCATGAAAATCTTTTATAAGTCAATTTTCTCAGACGTCTTGATGACAATTTTTATCAGGTACTATTTTATTATACATTTTTTTTTTCATTCCTGACAAGAAAGCCATTAGATATGAAACATCTATCTTATTTATCAAGATGTTTTTTTTATTGTAGACAAACATGGATCGTCCCAGTACAAAGCGGCTTCATCGTGTGCTGAAATTAAAAGGATGCATCCCGAATCGTGTAGCCGTTCCTACTGGCTGGACACTAATGGAGATGGGAATGCAACCGAGCAAATGTGTTTCATGAACTCAACTAACTATGCTGGTAAGAAGTGCTTTGCATAATCTCAGTGATTATTGGATCTTGTTAGCTTTTTCTTTACATTCTTCTTTTTTTTTCTGTTTTTGTTATCCTAACGTATTCAGTGATGATTTGAGTGATTTATATGGCGCCCTCTGTATATAAGTATACATCTATTTCAAAAAAGGTTGTCATCGCCAATGGCGAAAGGTGAAAGGCGAAAGGCGAAAGGCGAAAGGCGAAAGGCGAAAGGCGAAAGGCGAAAGGCGAAAGGCGAAAGGCGAAAGGCGAAAGGCGAAAGGCGAAAGGCGAAAGGCGAAAGGCGAAAGGCGAAAGGCGAAAGGCGAAAGGCGAAAGGCGATAGGTGATAGGTCATTCCAAGACGGAAAGGAATTATCGGTATACAACTAAACACGAATAATCGAGGCCTTTAAAATGGCCTGGACTACAAACAACACGGAATATCTCAATACTAACCCTCCGTGTTCTTGACGAGAATAAGAAGCAGAAGCACACGTTATTCCAGCTCAGTGTCCTTTGATCTTTAATACTCCAGTTTCACATTCGATGGAAACCGCTGTTTTTGAAGACCACAGTCTCATTTGTACAGGCTTAGCCTCGCTTATAAGTCAGCCATTCAACGACATCATTAAAAGTCCGTGGGATTCCAAAACATTGGTATTGTTCAACTTACACATTCTTTACATTACGCCGGGTTGACTTATGCAAATCATTAGCAACAGCCAACTGTAATGTAAAGAATGTGCAAGTTGAATAATACCAATCCCACGGACTTTTAATGGTGCTTTTGAATAGATGACTTATAAACGAGGCTAAGCCTGTACAAATGAGTCTGTGGTCTTCAAATACAGCAGTTTCCACCGAATGTGAAACTGGAGTATTCCCTATCGCCTATCGCCTATGACAACCTTTTTTGAAATAGGTATATCTGATAATCAAAGGCGCTTTACAATCATGAGAGGTGGTTAGTATGAGGTGTAGGCACTGAGGGTGGTAACTGCCAGGGTTTCTTATGTCCTCAGTCGTTCTTTTACGTCCCTCTGATATTGGTTAGTGATGCAAAGACGGTGGAGAGCAAGATAGAAGGACACCATGAAGGACAGGTCCATCATGAAGTCCATGGTCTCTTGTGAGGACAGGTCCTTCGTGGTCTCTTGGGTCCGATCAGCGGGACCGCCATTTAAAGTGGTCATCCAAAACACTTGAAAGTCCTACCGTTTATAGATGTAATGACAATGGCAGCACCTTCTCAGTTATTTTAACTATTTATATGTACTTGAGCCACAACCTCCCGCACGAAAGTCCGTTTCTCAATAACCAACTGAGCGAGCCAACCGGGCAAGAATTTTTGTTCTTGCTGTTCTCGTTATTCTCGTACGTTGTTGCTCTTGTTGTTCTTCACGGTTGTTGTTGTTGTTGTTGTTAACTTTCCATAATTATCTATGCAGAGGTTTCTTCTTGCACGGCCATGACAACGTCCGGCAAGTGTTGTGCCTTTCCTTTCGTGTACAACTCAGTGACCTACAACTCTTGCACTGATGTGAACACCAACCCAAAGAGACAATGGTGTTCCTTGAAAGCCGTTTACAGCAGCGATAGCTGGGAATACTGTGGTGAGAAATAACAAATAGAACAAATGAAAAAAGTAGATAATGTTTGGAAATAAAAGCGCGTGACGTAGCTTTTATGCACAATCAAGTTTATCTCTCTACTCTGGGGTCTAAAGTTGTATCAGCTGAACCTGTTATCGCATATGATTTGGGTCTCTTCCTTGATTCAAGGGATTCCAATTCAATATGTGAGTTAGCCGTGCCCTGATTTAGTAGATCAGCCAAGAGGTTGTATCAGGGTGTCAGTGATCTGTGAGTTAGCCATGCCTTGAATTAGATCAGCCCAGAGGTTGTTTCAGGCCTTTGATCTGTGAGTTAGCCGTGCCCTGACTTAGATCAGCCCAGAGGTTGTTTCAGGGTTCGATCTGTGAGGTAGCCGTGCCCTGACTTAGATCAGCCCAGAGGTTGTTTCAGGGTTCTATCTGTGAGTTAGCCCTGCCCTAACTTAGATCAGCCCAGAGGTTGTTTGAGGGTTCGATCTGTGAGTTAGCTGTGCCCTGACTTAGATCAGCCGAGAGGTTTTTTCAGGGTTCGATCTGTGAGTTAGCCGTGCCCTGACGTAGATCAACCCAAAGGTTGTTTCAGGGTTTGATAAAGTTAAAATTTTCTATGGCTGCCGCCTGGGAATGTCGGAACTACCTACGATAAACATACTTACATATTTCTTTTTTTCCCGACTCTCTAACATGCAGTAAGACATGTACAGTGTCCAAAGTGTTCTACCAAGGACGGCCATTGTTGCGTGTTCCCGTTTGAATACCGTGACAAGAGGTTTGATTCCTGCACAACCTACCGAGAATCATCAGGGAAATACTGGTGCTCACGGACAGAGAATTATGAGGGCAGTTGGGATTACTGTGGTAAGAAATTAACCAGTGATAAAACTTAAAAATTGACTCAATTAGGCAGAGCTGAAAAACTCGTGCGCATATTCGCCAAATTATCCAAAGAAAAGCGAAACATCTCAAAATTTTAGCACATGGAACTTTGATTACCAGCTGATCTGTAATAGTGACGTAGAATGACTTCACTTGTTGCCAACAACTGAGGTGTCGTGAAGCGTGTGAAAATTAATTTATAAAAGTGTGTATTTGAGACTACATTATCAGTATAAGATTTTGCTATTTTGTATACATTCTTTTTATGATAATCATTATTGAATGGGAAAATTAAAAAAACTTAAACAAATAACCGTTTCCCGAGTCGCCAGACTACTAAGGATGACACCTCAGTTTTGCAAATTTTCTTGATTCTCATTGGCTAATATCTTTTTCAGATCATGTAACTGGTAAGCATTGTCAGCTAGCGCTGACCTGAGCAAAGATATTATCCAATCAGAATCGATCGCGAGAAAATTTGCAAAACTGAGGTGTCATCCCTAGTAGCCCGGCGACTCAAACTATAACCTCACTTGAATCTAGATTTATCTCAGATATTTACTTCTATAAGTCAATTTTCGTAGGCTTCATGACACCTCAGTTTTGCAGTGACGTCATATCTACGTCACTATTCCAAATCAGCTGCCAGCTGAGCGTACAACTCATCGCGCAAAGCATTGTTGATCAAAACCTGCTCCCCTTCACTCTTTGTTTAAAAATAATTGTTCTCGAGTACTTTTTAGACAAATCATAGATGAATTAAAGAAGAAAAAATTTTAAAAAATTATCACTCTGATTAAGAGTTTTGGACTTTTCCGAGACTTAAAATGTTTTGGATCCAATTGTCAATAGTTTTTAGGTAGGAAAAAGTGCTCGAACACAGAGCCAGCCATAAAACACCACAGCGTACTGTGATTGGTCAGAAAATTTAATGCCGCTCAGCTGGTGGTGATTGATAGATTATAAGAATCATTTTCTAATAGCTAGAAGATGACATTTTTTATATATTTTTTTTCAGTTTAAGTAAGATGAACCAAAATACACATGAAAGCTCAAAACATCCGTTGCCAGGTGACTGTTTCCCGCCAAAATTAGAGAAAGATTTTTGAGCTTTGAAACAAAAATTCGTGTTAATTTTTCTTATGCATTTGTAACTTTGTATCGATGGACCTAATTACTGGCTTGGGCGTAATGTTTTCTTATTTCAGACCACGTGTCATTCTCTTGGGAATAAGATTCTTTGTTTAAGTTGTATCTATATTCATGTGTCTTCTCATGCGCAACCGTTAAACAAAGAAATGATACTCTAGGGAATGACACATGGTCTTGAGAATAAGATTCTTTGTTTGAGTTGTGTCCATATTCATGTGTCTTCTCATGCGCAACCGTTAAACAAAGAAATGATATACTCAAGGGAAATTAGACATAATCGAAATGGGAAAACATTACGCCCAAAGTAAAGAGGTATACTTTTCCATTCATACTTTTGAAAAGTGTAAATATACATTTTGATCATTTATGGTCTTTCGCTTGTTCATGAACCGACCGAATTCTTTGGAGAGTTTTTTGCACGATCGCATGGCAGCTGCCATATTGGATGACAGGAACAATACGATCGTTTTTACAAGAGAATTCAATTCTCCAGAGTGAAGGAATATAAAAATTCGATTGCTCTATTGTGCTGTCATCTAACATCTGCATTTTTAAAATGAATGAGTAAGTCTGTTGTTAAAAATTGAAAATTCATTGAAAAGTTAGAATACACTTTTGTCACTGAAATAAAATAGCACGATTAAGCACAGATAGATACTGTGATCATAATTCTATATGTTTCACCTCGACAGCTAGTATAGATAAAAATTAGAAAGAGCCAAGACTAGGGAACTCTTGTAAATTGAGTGTTCTGATTGGCTAAGCCACTAGTGGTCTTTTTCTTATTTAGAGCTTTTAAAAGTGACATCAATCTTATGGAAAACGACTTCCTGGTCCAAAACGAAAAGCAGTTCTATGAAGATTTTTCTTATTTTTTTCTTCATGACAGGATTTGTTGCCCAAAGTTCTAATTGTTTCAGGTGGAGGTTAACATTTTCGCTTGATTTTAGCGGTACTTTGTAAGCAGTTGGAGCCGGAAATACGTCACAACTTAACAGCTCTATTCTATGGTAGAGAAAAACGCTTAGAATAAAAAATAAATACAATAAAAAATAACAATAAGATAATAATAATTCGATCCTTTTTTTTCTTCTTCTTTTTTCTTTTTTCTTTTACTCTTTTTACCAGTTTCTTCTGCCTTGATTTACGTTATCAATGTTTTTACCATGAGTTTCTTCTTCTTCTTTCTTTCTTTCTTTCTTTTTCTATTTTTAAAAATTTTCTAGATTTATATGTTTTTTAGTTTTTAGTTTTTGGGAATCATTCTATCGTTTAAAAAAATAATGTACGGAAGCTCAAGTTTTTATGCTTTTAGAAAATAGCTAGAATAAAAGCGGCCTCTTCTCCAAATTCTTCTGGCTATACCTATGTTTATTTAATCAGTGTTTTTATAATTTTTTTATAATTTTTTTTGAGATTTAGGAATCATTCTATCGTAAAAAGAATAGGTTTTGTACGTTTAAACAGCTAGAAAGTCGTGTCATCTCCAAGGCTCTTGATATTTACTGCACTGCAAGCAAAGAATCGCACAAATGAACCACTCATAAACACCTGCTAACACGTGAAGCAGGTTGGACAATTCATTCCATCGTGAAAGAGCTTTTAACGAGTGAACAAACCTTTAAGCCTCTACCATAACCTAACCTCGAAGTTTCCATCAACCATGTTGACACTTTTCACAGCCGTGGAAGAGAAAATCTATAATATTTGGACAGCAACAACATGGCAAGAATCAGTCGTCAGTCATTTTCTCGACAATTTATTGCTTTAGTTTGTTTTTTGTTCTTTCTTGTTATCTTTATTCTTGCTTTATCGAGATATCGTAGCACGTTGGCGGTAAACGACAACTTTCTCGCTCCGTCAGCAACTGTGGAATCAAAGCCTTTCGGAGAAGCTTCCTCTTTAAGGTAAGCTTTTTTTTTTTACTTCGACTCACTATCTATCTAGCTATCTATCTATACTGCAATTTCAGTGCCAAAGCACGTTTTTAACCCTAGAATATTTCAGTTTATTGAAAGAATATTTGTTTGAGGTCAAGCTTTTTCTTTTCCCCGCTATTTCGGTTAGTTCTAGTTAGAGTTAACACCGTAGCGACCTGAATTTGGTACTTAATAGATATTTACACGTGCTTAGCTTGGAGAAGTTTACTATAATTATATTGTATGTAAACAATGATTGAACAGATTATTTATCAGTGAAGATCAAAACAGTATTGATAAATAGTCAAAGTTCATGCAAACGGTTGACTGAGCTAATTAAAGACGAAACAGTTAAGGCAGACATATTGATCAAAAAATGACTTACTTTCGATCTGAGCCCACGAGCGTGCGCGTACTCAGAAACCGCTGAATTGCTTCAAAATTTTATAAAGGAGCTATGAACCCTTTATGAAGTTCAACAGGGCATTTTGGTATTATTTAGACAACTCACAAAAATTCTTAAAGTCTATGTTCTGGGAAAATTACTTCGATAGCTTCTTTTATTTTTCGATTTATGAATTATCTTTTGCAAAGCTTGGTTTCCACATTTATTCTTTTTCGAAACTTTGTCAAACATTTTTTCCCTCTCACAATTCCTTTATTAAGCAAATAATATGTTTATTACAATGAGATACGGGTATACATGGAAAGTTAAACAACACAAGAAAAATAATAATAAAAAAAAAAAAAAACTTTGTCAAGATGATCTTAGTAAGTTTTCTGGCTACTTTTTGCTAAATTAGTCATCCCCTTAAAAATGCCTGAAAAGGTCTAATCCATCATTTCTACAGATCGTACCAGGTAGTTTATCTAGACGAAAATGGATACCGAGTTGTCCTCAACTCAGACGCCACAGTAAACTTTATTGAAGATAAGAATCTTAACGATGTAGAACCAGAAAGCGTGGAAAGTCCTACCACAAGTCCCAGCACTTGGTCCTCCAAAGTCACTGACTCACCGTTGAACAACTATGACGTCAGCCACGAAGAGAACGAAGCCGAGCGGGATGAGACTATTGATTATAATTTTGCTTTATCAGATGTAGGAGATGATTTGAAGCACACGCCACCGAAAAGGTGAGCTACTCTTGCAGTAAACTTTCGTTTCGTTTTATTTTTGATTGTGAAAAGTTTTACGAAAACTACATTCTACTTGTACAATAATTGTACAGTAGTCTCCTTCACAGTTCCCTGCGCCATCTTAAAAGGTAGCCAGACCTTTACATCTAAGCGAGATGAAAAGTGAGCTTGCAATGATATAGAGACCTTTTTTAACTCCTTGGAGAATTATTCACATGTCTCTATCATTGCAAGCTCACCGTTCGTCTCGCTTAGATGCAAAGGCAGGGCTCCCTTTCAAGAAGGAACACTGGAACATTGAAGGTGACTGTTGTTCATTTATTGTACAAGTAGAGGCAAGAGGCGAGTTAACAATTAAAAAGGAAATTTCAATTTTTTTTTCCTAGACCGGTATGCAGTTACAGCCACCCTACAACAGGTGTCATCCAGTTGAAGACACATCGCACTGGAAGCAACACACTAGCTAACATTATCTACAGATACGGAGACTTGAATCAACTCGACTTTGCCTTGCCTAAAGAAAGTAGCTACGAATACTACTGGCCTGTTAGATTTAGTCCTAGCTTTGTGGATAAACAATATGTGAATAGTTCTCGTCCTCATATGCTTGTGAATGCACACTTTGATAAGAACTCGATGAGGAATTTAATGGGAAAGGTGAGTTGTGATTTAGACCCCTTGCAGCTGCACGTCGGAATGAAAATCAATTTGGAAGATGAAACAAAAGGTTCCAAGTAAATCTGAGGAGGTTGAAATTCTTTTGTTTTGTTCTTTAAATTCAGCTGCTTTGACATCACGTGCAAGGGGTCTATTTAGTAACCACTAGTGGTGTAGCATGGGATAGACCACTCACCTCTCATCTCTGGGGTCTCGGGTTCAATTCCTAGACTTGGCATCACATATGAGTATAGTTAGTTGGGTCTCTCCCTTGATTTGAGGATTTTTCTCTGGTTTTCCTCGCTAAAACGCTAAATTCCAATCCAATCTGTGAGTTACCCATGCCCTTCATAACTTGTATCAGCCCAGAAGTTGTTTCAGGATTTGATGTGCACGTGTGAGCTAGCCCTGCCCTGACTCATTGAGTCTTTAACGTTTGAACTGTTCTTCTTTCGTAGGAAGCTTTTGTCATCACTATTCTACGAGATCCCATCACCAGCTTCGAGTCATCGTTCTACACTAATGGACTAGATTACATTTTTGGTTTGGAGAATTCTTCAAATCCACTCAAGGAATTTCTTTCAGAACCTCAAAAATACATGACAGACTATTTAACGAGGGTGACAAAGATAGATATAGGCCTGAATCATGCAGTGAATGGTAAGTGTGGAAGATAAGGTTCTCTGATTGGACAGGGAGGGAGAATTTCTGTTGAAGACTCCCCTCCGATTCAGCGATCTTGCGTTACAGCCCGGCTAACTTGTGGTCTAATTTCGGTACAAACAATACCATATATGGCATGGTGAACAAAACATGTTTGTAACGAAGCTACACCACAATGCACCATGTTCCCTATGTCAGAAAAGTTCTTTATGCAAGGGAGAGACCTAACAAACTCTGCCACAGGAATTGAGACGAGAGGCGAGAGCACTACCACGTACCCTTGATTCCCAGTAGGTCCAATCCTTGACAACAACGTCCCTTAAAGACGCCGTAATTGTGACATTTTATTATCAGGTCAGATATTTGATCTTGGGCTCAAGCGCATCCACTTCTCGGACCAAGAATTTATAAACAACACAATAGAAGATTTGAATGAAGCTATAGACCTTGTTCTCATTGCTGAATACATGGATGAGTCACTTGTTCTATTGAAGAGAGCATTGTGTTGGGACTTAGATGATGTAGTGTATTTTACTCACCGCCAGAGGGCAAACGATTACAAGGATTTGAATATTACTACAAAAATGAAGGTACGATAGCGTTTTTTCCGGTTTCCCTCCCTCCACAAAACCTAACTCTCTAAATTCCAATTCGACTTGTGACTTAGCCCTGCCCTGGGTTCAATCTGTGAGCTATCCGTACGTGTCCTGACTTACATCAGCCCAGCGGTTGTTTCAGGGCTCAATCATGAGTTAGCCGTGCTCTGACCTAGATCAGCTGCCCAGAAGCTTTTTCAGGGTATCGATAAAATTTGAAGAATTTTGAGGACGTCGTGCACAAATTCCTAATTCCGGGTGGGGGTTTAGTTGAAGGGTTTTTAGCCGAGCCACTCTTCTTTCCTCAACAAAAAACACTCGCCTTTCTAAAGGTACAAGGGAAAACAAGTTGTTGTAGTTTATAATTTTCTCTACTGTATTTCATTTTAGCAACAAATGAGACAATGGAATTTAGCGGATGTTTCTCTCTATAAATATTTCAACAATTCTCTATGGAAAAATATTGAAGCACAGGACAACGGTTTCTTCGATGAAGTGAAGGAACTAAAATCACGGAGGCAGAACCTTGAACGAGAATGCATTGAGTCTACAACCATTGACATCGAAACCGGAGAAATTAGGTTCAAAGTAGTCCAAGATTCGTCCACAATAGATAAATATTTATGTGAAAAGATGAACATGGGAGAGAAGGAATATATCGCTTATCTAAAAGAAAAAGCCAGGATAAGATTCCAAGAGGCGGAAAGATTTATCAGTAAGCAGTTTCAAGAGCTGGAGAATCGCGCGCTTGGTAATTCTACTATCTTGTGAGGGGCTTATGGAACAATATTTTTGTATTCAAACTTCTATACTTAATAACAAAAATTATATCAAGTCAGAAGGGTCTGTTCTTGTCTAGCTGGAAGATACGAGGTCATTACGGATATCCTAGGCATTTCGGCGGACTCCATCCCACATGCAGGAGCTTCAATCAGTTAGCAATAGCAGCCAGAAATGTACGGTTGTTAAAGACCTTGGCATAGCTTGAAAGAACTTTGTTTATAAAGCATTTTGTAACAGAAGCAACAGAGATGCGCAAATATTGTCGTGAAAGGCTGCTGCAATGCATGTAAGTTGCACAAACAATGTTTCTTCATCCTTAGCATTTGGTAAGAATGTTGTAACAGAAGCAAAGGTTGCTGCAATCCCTGTAAACTGCACAGAGAATGTTGGTTCTTCTTGAACAATATATTTTTCCTATGTTGGCCAGTGAAAAGTATCTCTGTTCTTGACAACCAAACTTAAATCGGTTGCGCACAGCAAAAAAGTCACACAAGTGTTGTGCAAAGTTGCTGCAATGCGCTTAAGTTGCACATAGAGAAAATTTTGCTTCACCTTGAGCAATGGCGTGTCATTTATTTCTATACTGCGCGCAGTCGAAGGTCTCTCTATTCTTGGCAACCAAATTGGTTGCGCAAAGAATCTTGATACAATACAAGCGAAATTCGCTTGCCAACTTCTGACACGTGCGCGACAAGTTGCATGACAATTTTCCCCGACACGTCAACTATATCAATATTTACGATATTTCTAACACATCTAAATGGGAAGATTGAATAAAACAAATTTTGTATTTTTTGTATAAAATCGTACTTTATTGTTAGTTCTATTTAGTACCACAGGAGAGTGAGAGTAATAATGAGAGAGAGAGAGAGAGAGAGAGAGAGAGAGAGAGAGAGAGAGAGAGAGAGAGAGAGAGAGAGAGAGGAGAGAGAGAGAGTGAGTGAGTGAGAGAGAGAGAGAGAGAGAGAGAGAGAGAGAGAGAGAGAGAGAGAAGAGAGAGAGAGAGAAGAGAGAGAGAGAGAGAGAGAGAGAGAGAGAGAGAAGAGAGAGAGAGAGAGAAGAGAGAGAGAGAGTGAGAGAGTGAGAGAGAGAGAGAGAGAGAGAGGAGAGAGAGAGAGAGAGAGAGAGAGAGAGAGAGAGAGAGAGAGAGAGAGAGAGAGAGAGAAGTGAGAGAGAGAGAGAGGACGAGAGGAGGAGAGAGAAAGTGAGTGAGTGTGAGA
>JALHLI010000132.1:0-52354 GCA_023349425.1 Anthopleura sola
TGGTGGTGCTTATTTGTAAGATTAGGTTTTTATTTCTGAAAATGGCGGCCATATTGGCATTCGGTCATTATGAGATTACTGATTCAAGTCATTGATTAAAGTCTTAAAGTCTTCTTCTTGTCTAAATAATCAAATCCATCGATATAATGCAGTCCATGGAACGAGTCTTAGTATATTGTAGGAAGAGTTTCATCTTCATTCGTTTGAGCAAGAAATGAGTAATTGATAATCAACAAAAAATGTATTTAATGGAATCATGAAAAAGTGGTACAAAAATGGAAAATTTCTGTCAATTTTCATAATGACACGATTCAGACAACTAGGGAGGGAGGGAGGGAGGGAGGGAGGGAGGAATGGAGACTACTCAGACAGTTCTAGCTATTCTTGGGGTGCGTGTTACGTCACTAGCCGCCATGTTGGTTGACTATACAAAGCATTCCTCGTTAATTAAAATTCTCTTGTTATATCAACCAACATGGCAGCTGTTTCATTGTTATTTAAATCTCAAGGGAGTTTTGAGTTGACATGGTTGCACCCCAAGAATATTTCGAGTCGTCTGGATATTGGCTTCCGTCAGTTACTGATTTCCAAGGATCTGAATTAGTAATTTTTTGATCGACGGAAGCCAAAACCAAGTTGGTCGCATAATTATTATGAAAATGTTTGTAATAATCAAGACCAGGCTAACGATTTTTTAAAATATCAACCGGAGGTGTGCAAAATAAAAAAAATCGAAATCGTTCAAAATTGGCCAGAATGTAGGTCTAGGTGAACCATTACTCGGAAAATTATTGAAAGTTTCGTCCGATTTTTATCTTGGGAGAACCGCCGCATTTTCTATTTGGTGGTCAAAATGCCGTAATTTACGCGCTTTTGAGAGACCTCACAAAAAAATCCCCTAAAAACTCACATTAAGATTTTTTTAAATACCAAGAACTGAAATGAAAAGAACGGTAATGAAACCACATTTCTGAAGAACAATCATCGAGTTAGACGACAAACTTAATATTTTGTGGATTTTACAACTTCAGCTTTTTGGACCCGTTTTATAAACTTCCGAAAAAAGGGAAAATTCATTGGTAAATTTCGTACTATGTTACATGGCCTGGGGCTAGGAAAGTATGCCTCGATGAAAGACCAGTATCTCAGCTTCAGAAACGTTATGAAATTCTAGAGCCCGAAACGTTAGCGTGACAGAGGTCAAATATGGCCATTTTGAAACGTTGTCGTGACACTAATAATTATCAACGACAACGATTCAGTCTTTGTCTCTAAGTCTCAAAGTTCTCCTACCTCAGCGGCCTTTACTTGAGAAACGATATAGTGTCTTCATTTCCTGCCAGAATAGAGATCCATTCAGCTACTTTCGACGGTTTTTTTCGTGCGGTAAGATTTCAAACCTAAATAAACATGGCTGAAGGTTGCAATGATTCACGTTTGAGAGTTGAGCTCCCATTTCTAGGCCAATGCATAAACAAACGAATCGTACCGAATAAATATCCGCAACACTCAACGTACTATCTTAACTCATCGTTAATATGTTCCAAAAGTTGATTTAACGAACCAGAAAACCCATGCGATTGAAGAAGAGTCTTCAATAATGTTTGTAACGGTCACTGTTGCATGCCTGTGATCGCGTTACGAACAGGAAGCCCAATCACGATTTTCTCGGTAATGCTCTTCGATACTTATACTACCAAAACAGGTAGAGTGTGAATTTGACTCGTCGTGCAACACTTGTTTGACTGTACATTCGTGAAGTCTAGTGCACACATTCCTGAGCCCCGAGCGGCTGATTACCTTTGAACATGCTATTCAAGTAGAAGTAACGGCCAAATTCCACCATGAACTTCAAAGGTAATTAGCCGCTCGGGGCTCAGGAATGTGTGCACTAGACTTCACGAATGTACAGTCAAACAAATGTTGCACGACGAGTCAAATACTCCAGTTTCACATTCGATGGAAACCGCTGTTTTTGAAGACCACAGACTCATTTGTACAGGCTTAGCCTCGTTTATAAGTCATCTATTCAAATACACCATTTTAAAAAGTCTGTGGGATTGGTATTATTCAACTTGCACATTCTTTACATTACAGTTGGCTGTTGCTAATGATTTGCAAAAGTCAACCGGCGTAATGTAAAGAATGTGTAAGTTGAACAATACCAATGTTTTGAAATCCCACGGACTTTTAATGATGTCGTTGAATAGCTGACTTATAAGCGAGGCTAAGCCTGTACAAATGAGTCTGTGGTCTTCAAAAACAGCGGTTTCCATCGAATGTGAAACTGGAGTATTCACACTCTACCTGTTTTGGTAGTAAGCCAGTTCAAAGTTTAAGAATCGTTTTCAGTGCGCATGGGATTTTATCCCTAATTTCTCACCTTCTTTGTTGAGCCTTCTTTTGTTTTTAATTAAAAACAAGAAGCTGAGAAATTCGGGATAAAATCGCATGCGCACTGAAAACGATAGTAATTACTGGGTTGCCATGATGGCAAACCAGTCTTAAAATGGTAGGAGAACAATTTCGTGCGACTGAATCGTTGTCGTTGATAATTATTAGTGTCACGACAACGTTTCAAAAGGGCCATATTTGACCTCTTTCACGCTAACGTTTCGGGCTCTAGAATTTCATAATTTTAGTAGCCCAAAAATGTTTTTACAGTTTCTGGAAGCTGAGACTCTGAGACACTTTCATCGAGGCATACGTTCCTAGCCCCAGGCCATGTAACAGTACGAAATTTACCAAAAGTTTGAAAAACGGGTCCAAAAAGCCGAAGTTGTAAAATCCAAAAAATATTAAGTTTGTCGTCTAACTCGATGATTGTTGAAATGTGGTTTCATTACCGTTCTTTACATTTCAGTTCTTGGTATTTAAAACAATTATAATGTGAGGTTGTAGGGGATTTTTTTGTGAGGTCTCTCAAAAGCGCGTTAATTAATTACGGCATTTTGACCACCAAATAGAAAATGCGGTGTTTCTCCCAAAATAAAAATCGGACGAAATTTTCCGAGTAATAAACCTAGACCTACATTCTGGCCAATTTTGAAAGATTTCGATTTCTTTATTTTGCACACCTCCGGTCGATATTTAGAGAGGACCGCTCTTAAGCTTTTGGTTTTTATGCTTTTAACCAGTCCAACTGTTCACAAAACCAACCAAAATAAACGAGGTTAAATCAGTCATTGCGAACATTTTAGGACTATGGGCAACAAATCTTGTCATGAAGAAAAATTTAGAAAAATCTTTATACTGCTTTTCGTTTTGGAACCTGAAGTCATTTTTCATACGATTGACGTCACACTACAAAGCTCTAAACAAACGTTGACATAAAGAAATTAAAATAATTATTCAAAATAAGCTCAATTTGCTTAAATAATTTCATTTCTGATATGATGTACCTCAGGTACCTTGCAACACTAAGAAAGAGCAAGTTAACAATGTATCATGCTTTGAAAGATGTTCTACTAAGGTAGAACTTTTATTAAGCGGCCATCCTCCGGTAATTGTCAATATTGACCGCTGAATAGAGGTTGGTCTCTTAATAGTTAGCCGTTTTGTAGACGGAGTTTCTGTTGCATGTAATAAATAAATGTAAAATTCTGCTTTGTTTTTAAATCTCCGATACTAACTTGAGCCTATTAAAGGTTTTTTTTTCATTCAGATCGAGCGTTTAACGGCGCCGTTTGTTGCGATTGTTCCAACCATTGAATTTGCACGTTTCTATGCAGAATGCACGACGTTTCTAGGCGGCTGGGAGCACGTTGGCTGATAAGATCGATTTTTGGTAAGCTTAGCATTACCCTGGATTCCAGAGTGGCTTGTCCTTTGTAGGAATCGTGAAGCGACGAGAAACGAGTCGTCGCTCCGCTCCTCGCAACGAGACAAGGAACCTTTGGTGCCCGGGCACCTAGCTGAGCAGGGAAAATTTAACAAAGATTTTGTGGGGACTAATAAGTTGAAAGACATCTATAAAAATGTATGCGAACTGTGTGCATCTATATATAAAGATGCTTTCGATAAACATAAACATTACAATAAGCTGTCAAGCCATGGTCGTCCTCATTAATTAGCAGAACTTTGGCTAGAAACAACCGAGATGGTTATTATGACAAGCGAAGAAAAACATTACTGAGGTCTCAACGAGGATCTGAACACGTCATATAGAGGAATGGCGAGTTCAAGCCTGTAAATGAGGCCGATACTTCCTTGCTTGGTGCGATATCAAACTTCTTATCACGTAGAATTCATGACGACCGATCTAATGGCAGAAGTAAAGAGTAAAACATAATTACTTACCAAACTTTTACCTCGTTGTTTACAAAATTCCAGCACTTTTTTCTTGGGAACGGATAACGGAAAACGTCGAGTTTTCAAAAATACGAATGTTTTGAAATATAGGGGACCTTAAAAAGCTGGACCGAAAACAGAAGAGAAAGGTAATCGATAATGGAACTGTTTGTTGGGAATTATGTTTTTAAAAACTCGCAGAGGTTAGGGGTCATAGAGCTTGACTAGACTGTGATCAGCTAATAAAAGCACGAGATCCGGAAATCTTAATGTTTTTTTTTTTTGTTTTATTTACATTTCCGCTACAATCTGTCAACACAAGACGATTCTTAGTGCAAATCCAAATTTTCCGATTGACAAACACTTTGCAATGGTCGATTGACCGAAATATCAAGAGCCTTCGAATACCAGTAGAGCAGGGTTTTTTTTATAGCTTTTTTTCAGATGAAAAATAGTGTTTGAAAAACTTTTTGCGATTTTCATGTTAAATAAAAACAGGGGAAATTTTTTTCCTATAGTTTCCAAACTTTGCTAAAGTTGGATCCAGGCCTAAGTAAACATCTTTAGGGAAATTATGCTCATCAGGAAGCTTGGAAACATCTTGATGTTTGGTATACACTTTTTCGTGTCTCGGATCTAGATTGTTTCTTGTTTCGTTTTATCGAGTTTACACCCATTTTCATAATTTCGCGGTCAACAGCAGCCCAAGAGGTCTGGTTTTTGACTGCAGTCGATCAAAAATTTACTAGCTCAGACTGTTGAAAATTTGATTGACGGAAACCAAAAACCTAAACGACTCGGATTATAGCTTGAGTATCAGGCCTTCGGAGCTGCGCCCTTATTACCCTCCCCCCCCCCCCCTCCCCTCTAAGAGCCTGATACTCAGGCTATTCGGATTATAGCTAGTTGTCTTGGTGGCGTAATTATGGATTTTAAAAATGGGTGTAACTATTCATAATCTTCCAAAGTTCTTATATTATTTTCCACGATGGTTTATTATCTACAGCAACACGATCGACATACCGTCACATCATTGGAATGTATGATGTCACGTCTTGCTATTTTTAACCTGAGAAATAAGCAAGGAGCTAGAAAAAAAACAAGAAACAAACAAACAAAAAAAAAAAAAAAAAAAAAAAAAAAAAAAAAAACAAAACAAAAAAAAACAAAAAAAACAAAAAAAAACAAAAAAACAAAAACAAAAAAAAAACAACAAAAAACAAACAAACAAAAAACAAACAAAAAACAAGAAACAAACAAACAAAAAAACAAAAAAAAAGAACAAAAAAAAAACCAAAAAACAAACGAATGAATACCCTGATTTGTTCTCTTATACAGTCGTCACAAGATTTGTACAACGTACAATTACTTTATGTAATCACTGTCTATTAGTTTAGACTGACTTTGACTCTGGCTGGCTCCATTGATGTTCCTGAAAAGAAAGCAAGGAAGAAAAGGCGTGGAGCTCAGTTCAAACAGCTCATGTGAAGTTCGGCGGTTGAAATTAGTCTTAGTTCCTTTAGGCTTACTATTGGCCTACTGAGATTTCCTGCGTCAACGTGATAGCGGCCATATTGGAAATTTCTCTTACAATGTAAATGAGCAGAAGCCATGATTCCTTGATGATACTTGGCATAGTTAAACAATTTAATGTGGCTGTCATCCAATATGGTTGTCGTCACCGCAAATATAAAGTTTATGAAGACAAAAAATGTAACTCTTGATCTGAATCTTGGATGTCCTCACTGGATACCAGGAAGTGGATGCTTTTCATATCATGGATGGAGGGGCGAAATCAATCTGAGGAAACTTCAAATATATGACTAAAATTAATCAAGTAATTAAATAACTACTTAAGGAAAATCGTTCAAACTTTAAAAAGATTTGGAACTTTGTCCTTTTTTTCTTTTTCTTTTTTTTTTTTGTAATCCTTGGAATCTATATAATCACTGGTTAAAGGTCTTTTCTCGATATTTCATTTGAAAGCATAATTTTTACGATTTATTCACTGGATTTCTTATACTTGACTTTGAGGGACACTTTGCATAAATAAGATAGCTTATTAAAAGGTTTACTAACCTAATAGCTGTGCGAAGTCTTAGTGAAGGTACACTTACCTCGGATTTGGAGAGGAGTTCTTCCATTGTCGTACAAATGTTGTCAAAGGTGGGTCTTTTGCTGGGATCCATCTGCCAGCATTGTAGCATCACGTCATAGCTGTCATAGAATTAACGAAACTTGAGTTACTCAGGGTCATAGCGCCTACAGGGGCCAGGGGGCCCGTGCCCCCAAGTCCCCTCCCCCCCCAAGTAAAGACATCAAGTTTTAAATATATATATTTTTGTGATCACGTGTTGAGGATTGACTTTGGCCCCTCAGTTGGTTGCTCAGTTTTCAAGGCTTGCTACGTCCCTGCACAGAACACAGTTCCCTTGCGATCAACTTGGTCAGAGGGAGAAAAGAGAGAAAGAGGGACTGAGCTCAAATGAAATGTGGCTCACTGTTCGTACTCATTCATCTACTTACACGCCCTGTATACATCGTCTTGGTCTTTCCAGTCTCTGGCCTTTCTTCAGGTAATTAATCAGTTCAAGCATCCCAAGACCTCCGTAAGGCATCTTGCCTGCAAGTATTCCAATAGGTTACAAATATACTAAAAACTATCCTTGTTCATGGGCTGGTGATGATGGCTTCTGGCTTGTTTGTACGTCCTAGCGCAAGGTCATACATGCGTCTATGGAAAGGCCTCATAACAAGTACAGAGAAGCATTCTGTATGGAGTACAGCTGTACCAGTAGCTGTTAGCCTGTAATTTTTGCACGTTACACCATCGCCGCCATGTTGGTGGTATTTAACAAAATATTTCTCATGTTAATTCCACCAATATGGCCGCCAGGACTTTGTATTTTGATTTCAAAAGGAATGATTGCATAGATACATTTATAGATACGAAAAGTCATGTTACCTCCAGATTCCATCTCCCAAAGTACAACACCGTAAGACCATCTGTGAAAAGAAACATTCAAAAATAATTACAAAAAAAAGTCAAAAATGTTAAAAATGTATTTGCTGATAAGACATTTTTTTGCCAGGAAATTAAAACAAGTATATCATCTTACACGTCGCCTTTTGTAGTGAACATCATCTGTTGTATTGCTTCAGGTGACATCCATCGAACTGGGAGTTTGCCCTGAAAATTATCAAGCAATTAATAGTATCCTTGATGATATGGCTGGAAGGCTGGAAATAGTGGTAGGCAACGGTAGTTAATAAAGATGCATAGCAGAATAAATCCGGTATATATATTGTCGGAAGCATCCTTTGTTACCTGAGATTGTTTTTCGTAGAATCCACGCTCGTACACGTCACGAGACAGCCCAAAGTCTGCTATCTTTGCTCTGTGGTCACTAGTGAGGAGAACATTTCTTGCAGCAAGATCACGATGGATGCACTGAATAAGAGAAGAGGGTTGTTATTGAAAAGAAAAAGGAAAAGGAAAAAAAAAAAAAAAGAACGAAGAAGTAACAGTAAACAGATTATCGGCGTTTGGGTCCTGAGTCACTATTCTTCATCAATTCATTTCTGCTCGACCCACAAGTTCCCCAGTGTCCCAATCTGCCGAAAAAATCCAAACAGAGGTGTCCGTGAAAGAGGGATGACTAGAAGGCTTTCTCACCTTGACGTGCGCCAGGTGCTGCATCCCCTTAGCAATGTCCAAACCGATTCCTAACTTTTCTTGATCCGACAAGGAAGACGCTTCATGTCCATCACCCACGGACATAACATTAGTTTTGATGTAACTCTGAAGGCTACCACCTTCAGCAAACTCCAACGCGATCAAGAATGGTCCTTCGTGAAAAAAGTATGCAAATCATTTTAGGTAAAAAATCAATGCAATTAGCATAGAGTCAAAAAGAGTTCTTTTTATGCCACACGCTTTTTTAGCCACTGGGTATTAAGTGCTAACCTCGTGAAAAAGGACAATTTTTTTAACATTGACGGACTAGCTGAGCACCCAAATTTCAATGGCATATGTGATCTTACCATCATAGGTACATGCACCAATGAGGTTCACCAGATTATCATGACAACCAACACCAGCCATGATTTCCAGCTCATTCATTAAATCACGTGCTTCTTCCTCACCGGCTGATTCTGAAATATCAGTGAAAATATAATATTCTGAAACAGATTCATTTTCCAAAATTGGGGCAAGCATGGGCTACTTTTCTAGCTTCTTCATGTCCTCAAAATCCGCAGTCGAAGATGTTTTTAGCCCATTTTTTTCCACGATTTTCTTGAGTATTATTACACTTTCCACCAAAATATTAAGAAAAAGAACTAGCAGATTCTCAGGATGTTGTTCATTTGCTTATTTTGTAGGAAGTGTCTTACTAGCTCAGGGGCATATACAATCCCTTTAAGTATTGTTTTGCTCGATCTCTCACGGCGAAGAATAAAACAAAGAAGTACTTATTTACTCAAAATATTCATTGAACGTGCATGAACATATGAGAAAAGACACGCAGTTGATTTTTACTGTAAGTTATTGCCCAAACAGACACATATGAAAAGTGCGACAAAATTTACCAGAGGTAGCTCAGGGTGGAAGCGTCCTTCCTGGAAAATGTTAAAAGGGTAAATTCTCGGTTAGGCTTTTAATTTTTTCTTGCACTTACAAGGTGTCTGTAAAGAAAGTGGAGATGGAGGGACCCTGCGACGCCCTCCCAAATCTGACACCGAATTACTGAGCAAGTGTACCATTGATGAAGACTTACTCTTTAGCATCTTGACCGCACAAGTCACTTGTCCATTTTCTAGCTCTAGAACTCCTTTCTTAACCATTCCAAATTGACCAGCACCAAGGGTGTTGCCAAGAGTAATTAAATCTCGCGGGATTTCTCGCCATTTGCCCGGCATCAGCCCGAGGGATTTAAAGTCCATGGAAGAGAGAGCGAAGGCGTTGTTCTGGTAGGAATAGATGGTTGCGTTTTTAGGATCTCCATTGGACTGAAAAAATATGAAAATACAAAAAAAAAATTATCAAGGCTTCAGAAGTCTCGAACCTGTTGAGGTAGTCTGCAACATTAAAGAACCCCAAGAGAAATTGTTTTTGGCCAAAAATATTTTTCGTACCTGGACGGATGCTCTTCTCTGGCCAGCTCTGTAGCGATTGGCATCATATCGACGATCTTTAATTTGTTTCTTTTTGTAGTGGTAGACAAAGAGAACCACAATCCCAAGAACCACGAACAGTGCAAGGCCTATCCACAACCATGTTAAATTTAATATGTCGACCTCTGAGAAAAGATAAGAAAATATGATGGTTGTACCAAGGTGTTTGTTACATCAAAAACCATTTTTTAATTGGTAGACAGTCCAGTTTAATAGTAGTCCCGTTTACTTGTGTTTGAAATATTTCACATCTTGTTCTACATGCCATTCTCTTGAGAACTATCTCTTTATTTGTCAGCAACAATTGATAAGATATACACGCGTCAAGAGTTGTGCGGTACGCATGCTCACGTGATGAAAAAGTGGGACAGTATATATTATATATATGTTATGTATGTAAGATTTTAATTGTATTTTGCTTGTCAACCACAAAGACTGAAAGACGTGAGCATGGGCTTAGAGAAGTAGGGGGAACTCTTGATGCGTGTATATAGTTATTCCAATAAAGTTAGTCACCAAAAATCTATAAAGCTGGGATCGCTGAGGATGATGGGAAAACATCTCATATTAAACAAGTAAAGCTTTTTGATACGAAGTGCAGCTTGAGGATGCTCACAGGAGGAGTGGTCAGGAACTGTAACTGGTAAAAGATCTCAAGCCCATCAATAGCTATGAAGCGGTGCCGGTCTCGGCTTTGTAGCTTTTCTGATGACTAACTTTATTGAAATGAGTATATTTACATAGACATGACACCAGCAATCATCTCATATATATTTATTTATCCTATATCCCTCTTGATGCTTAAGTTAAGTTCTCCATTAGCGTTGGACATCCATTCGCATCGACGAGGATGCAGGTTATCGTTTTATTCAAATATCTAGCTAATATACACAAACCTTTTGTTTTAAACTCCTGCTGCTCACTGTCCAGCCCATCACCACTGTTACCTCTAGCAAACACTTTCACAATATACGGTGTATCCTCTTTGAGTTCTTGTACCCTCGAATCCAACTGAAAACGCTGCGTTGTAACTTTCTCTTGCCATTCTTCTGTAAACTTCTTCAATTTGATGATGTAGCTGTGGATGGAGAACGCGTCTGCGCCTTCTGGTTCCAGCCATCTAAAATGCGCCATAGTTTCGTGTACTTCTGTCACGGTCAGATTAAGAGGAGAGGGAGGTGGAGCTATAAGAAATAAGGAAACCGGAGATTTTTCATTGCTTCTATGATCCGTAATGTCAGAAATAATTTGTAAAATTAATTCCCAAGAATAGAGGAAAACCAAGAGACGATGCAGTTCACTTATCTATCTTGATTCCAGGGTCCTTTTAGATTTTGCTTCTATGATACGCAATGGTCAATGAACGTCCAATTTGCGGGAATCGAAATATATCACGTGCATGTTATAGAACACTCTGTGATCATAATTTGATTCTTGATTCAAGAGTTTTCGTTCAGTTTTTTTTCAATGCTCCTCCCTCTGCAAAATCCAATTCGACGTAAATTCCAATTCCCTGACAAAGATAAGGCTAGAAAATAACTATTTTATTCGTATTATAGTGCGAAATCAGATATAATGAATTAGCTCAATCGAAAAGTTGGTTTTTGCGAATGGAGGAAAACCAGAGAACCCTGAGGAAAACCCTCGAAGCACAGGAGAGAACCATGCAACTAGAAACTCTACTCACATCCGAGATCGAGCCCTGCGGGAATTGAACCCGGATCGCATTGGTGAGAGGCGACGCATTAGCAGTGCAAGGTACCCGTACTTCCCAGGGTTCGATGAAGTTGATGCTTTTTTTCTTCGTCTATTGCTATATCCACTTACCATCGGATGTAATGGAGTTTTGTTTAATAAACAATCCTCCACCTATATTACCACCTGACGTTTTGACTTTCTCGATGATTCTTCTAGTGACATCGACTTTTGTTCTGGTTGGCTTGTTTAGCTGGTTTGCTTCTCCGACCTTGACCCCTACGACGACTCGAGATCTCACTTTCACACTGCCATTTCTGATGAACAACCGAGAAATACGATAAAAGCGTACGAGTTGGGTTAGCTTCATGTTATTTTTGCCATTGAACTCACACTAACCAATCGGAATCCTTAAATGATGTTCAATATTATGCGAACATTTTTGAACTGTCAATCAATTTAAAGTTGGTTTTCACTTTCTCCAATGCAAAGGTGTAAGTTGTTACACTAGACAATTTTCCTCGCAATTTTTGTTCCAATTCTGTTACACTATTAAAAAAAAAACCCAGTTCGTTGCCGTTGCAGGGTATGTTATTACACATGTTTCAACTCATACAACTTGTGCCATAGAATAGTTAGTCTGTAATTGCCTGGGACGATGAATAAATTACGACAGTGGTGTTATAATTCTCGCAAAGGTTAATGCAGCAACAAATGCGTATGGCACTATACTAGAGGAAATTTCTCGTGCAACTTATCTCACAACTTGTGAAGGAAATTGCCTGATGTAACAGTACCTTAAAGCGTAAGTACAACCGAATTGTCGTATCTAGGATTGACTGAATCGTAAAACTTAATTCCAGCTTGCAGCTTAATCTTGGGAGTCTGCGTGATGCTAATCACAGAATAAGTGAAATATATACTTACGTGAATCCAATAACTTCGACTCTTTTAAAGCCGCTCATATCTAAGTAAAGTTTAGATAACTGTTTAAAATGAAGGACAGAAAAAATGAATTAATAAATCAAACGAATGGATGTTTGGATGGATGGATGATTGGAACGAGTGCTTTGTAATGCTCTCTCTCTCTCTCTCTCTCTCTCTCTCTCTCTCTCTCTCTCTCTCTCTCTTTCATTCTTATTTAAGAAGTAAAACATTTTCTCCTTGCCTTCATAGCCTGGTGAAAACCAAGGCTACCCGTTTGGGAGAATTCGAGAGCAGATCAGTGAAAACCCGAGACGAAGTCGAGGGTTTTCACCTGCTCGAGAATTCTCCCAAACGCGTAGCCGAGTTTTTCACCAGACTATGAAGACATCAGAGAAAATGTTTTATTTCTTTTAAAAATTACTTAAAAAATGCTTGTTACGTCATTTCCGTGCCTTCGTAGCGTGATGAAAACACAGCTCTCGACCAATGAGAGCGCGCGTACTATCTTAAGTATTGAATAATGATTGAAAGGTACCTCATTTTCAAATTTAGTTTTCAATCTCTTGTATTTCGGTGTCGTCTTTAGTTTTAACTCCTCCGTAAAAGTCTCATTAAGAAGCGTTGCGTTCAACTTTACTTCAATAGGAACTGAAGAGAAAGCAAATACAATCAAAATTTGTGTTTATTTAGTACCAATATTTGTCGGCATTTTAATGATTTGAATGATCATCAAGTGGGTATTGACCGCATTTCAAAAGGTGAGGTCCTAAATTGAATAAATCATAAGCCTAAGGTAATTGGGAAACTTTCGACCCATGTAAGCACGCTGTTTCAAGTGCTGGTTATTATGACAACAGGGATGTAGTGGAAAGGCATGCTCCTTTTCCATGGCTTTTTGCAAAGGGTCTATTGTTCCCTTCTTTCGATCTCCCATTTGGGGTTGCAAGAAAAACGGTTTCAGCATTTTTTTATGCTGCAACTGACCTATGACAATCAATCGGACACTGCCCTTTCCAACATCACCCTTCAAAGATGTTCTACACTTATAGATTCCTGCGTTGTTTTCTGACACATTTTTCAGCGTCATGTATATGGTTTTGGTGTTCGTTGTTTCATTCCAATACTTTTTTGCTCTTAATGGAAGTGTGGAAGTCCAATTGACTTTATCTGGTATTTCTTCACTTGAACCAATACAATAGAGAACGGCTGTTTCGCCCTTTTTAACTGTGAAGTTTTGTCCATTGTTGGCAATGACAGGATTGACTGAAAGAAAGGAAGACGAGAAACTGAAATAAGCACCTTAATAAAAATTAAGCAATCAAACACTTTAAGACCAGCAACTTTCGAATACTAAAAGGACAAATAATTTTCGTCTGCCAAGCCACCTTCAAGTACTTAATCTTTTTTACTGTACTATAGATGACGTTGTGCCTGATTCACCAAAGAAACCAAACCCCCGACAAACCAATCAACCAAACAACCAACCAGCCAACCAGCCAACCAGCCAACCAGCCAACCAGCCAACCAGCCAACCAGCCAACCAGCCAACCAGCCAACCAGCCAACCAGCCAACCAGCCAACCAGCCAACCAGCCAACCAGCCAACCAGCCAACCAGCCAACCAGCCAACCAGCCAACCAGCCAACCAGCCAACCAGCCAACCAGCCAACCAGCCAACCAGCCAACCAGCCAACCAGCCAACCAGCCAACCAGCCAACCAGCCAACCAGCCAACCAGCCAACCAGCCAACCAGCCAACCAGCCAACCAGCCAACCAGCCAACCAGCCAACCAGCCAACCAGCCAACCAGCCAACCAGCCAACCAGCCAACCAGCCAACCAGCCAACCAGCCAACCAGCCAACCAGCCAACCAGCCAACCAGCCAACCAGCCAACCAGCCAACCAGCCAACCAGCCAACCAGCCAACCAGCCAACCAGCCAACCAGCCAACCAGCCAACCAGCCAACCAGCCAACCAGCCAACCAGCCAACCAGCCAACCAGCCAACCAGCCAACCAGCCAACCAGCCAACCAGCCAACCAGCCAACCAGCCAACCAGCCAACCAGCCAACCAGCCAACCAGCCAACCAGCCAACCAGCCAACCAGCCAACCAGCCAACCAGCCAACCAGCCAACCAGCCAACCAGCCAACCAGCCAACCAGCCAACCAGCCAACCAGCCAACCAGCCAACCAGCCAACCAGCCAACCAGCCAACCAGCCAACCAGCCAACCAGCCAACCAGCCAACCAGCCAACCAGCCAACCAGCCAACCAGCCAACCAGCCAACCAGCCAACCAGCCAACCAGCCAACCAGCCAACCAGCCAACCAGCCAACCAGCCAACCAGCCAACCAGCCAACCAGCCAACCAGCCAACCAGCCAACCAGCCAACCAGCCAACCAGCCAACCAGCCAACCAGCCAACCAGCCAACCAGCCAACCAATCGACCAACCACAAAACCAATCAATCGACCAACCACAAAACCAATCAATCAACAAACCAAGCTGCTTGTTTGCTCATGGCTACTCTCCATGAACTCCAGTTTTTCTCCCATTGTAAAATATTTTGTTTAGTGTTCCATAGGTGTGACTCCATCATTATCAACATTATCACAAACAGAAGGTACGATATGTTCAGGCAGTTCTTAACAAACTACTTACCACTTAATGTAGTTTCTCTGAACGTAGATGGAGTACTCGGTCCAACAGCATTCTTCGAATACAGTTGAAAATCATATTGCGTATTCTTTTCCAGATTTTCAATCCTCTTGGCAAAAATATTTGAATCCATTTCAATTATTTCGAAGGTTGTTTCTCCACTCTTCTTATACTTGATGATGTACTTTTTGATCTGATATGATTCCCAATTCACAGGCCGCTCCCATTGTAGTTCGATGTACATTGTTCCTTTAGCTATGGTTTTTATGTTTATTGGTGAGGGAGGGATAGCTGCAATAAATATCATACAGAAGAAATGTATTAAAATATAGAAACCGGGGAGAGAGCTACTGCCCCGTATAAATTCTCTATCTCTCTCTCTCTCTTTCTCTATTTTGACATGCTCCTGCTTTTTGTCTCCCCCCTTAAATCCACAGAGTGGCTCATACTCCACTGCATTCCAATTGGAATTTAAGAGTTGAGGGAGGAAACCCCGTAGAACCCGGAAAAACCCTCGAAACACAGGAGAGAACCAACAAACAACTCTATTAACATAGAAACCGAGCCAAGGGGGGCTCGAACTCGGGTCGCCTTAATGATAGGCAAGTGCTCTCACCGCTACGCAAACCGTGCTTTTCTTAAAAGCTGAAAATGCTAAGTGCAAGCTAGGAGTGCTGCGTTCCTGTTAAAATAAAGCTTTAGTGCACTTTTAAATTGATAAAACAAGGCAAGGCAAGGCAAGTTACAGAGAAAATTGATTCACGTTATCGCGCTTTCCATATCGTGTTTACCTTTAAGGAAAAGTGAATCGAGGCTGACTGAGTAGTTTCCAAACCTCCCTGTTTTCACTTGTTGTATCATAAAAGTGTTTACTTCTTTGACAAGATCTGGGGGGTTGTCCTGGGGAACCGATAACACTTGTGACATGAAAATGATGAAATCCACAACGATGCTTCCGTTTCTGAATAGAAAGGAAATGAAATAAGAATAGATCATAGGTTTTGTGAGTGAATGAACTAATGAGAACGCGCCTACTATCTAAGCTATGATATTGGAAATAGAGCAGAACAGGGTTACATACAGGTATATCTAACATATTTACAGTGATTGGGGAAAACTTCTAATAGGTTATAATCTAATGTTATAATTACATTAGCAGGGGCGGCGGAAGCGGGAGAGCCGGGCAGGCAAAATTCTTTGGACACGTATACAAGAGGGCTAGAGCCAACCCCCTTCCCCACTTTTTAGGCAAATTTCTATTCCCCCAATTGCAAATTACTGTGTTTTTTTGTGCTTCGTCGATTTTGTTCCACCGCCCCTGATTTTATTGTTTCATTCTTACTTGAAACCAGACACTTGAATTCTTTGAAGTTCTTCAATTGAGCTGAGTACATTGGATCCCTGTGAGAAATAATGAAACAGAATGTAATTTGATTATTTTACTAAATCATTAGATTAAAAAAAACAAGCAAACAAACAAACAAACAAACCCACCAACCCACCAACCCAATAAAACCCACCAACCTACCAACCCACCAACCCACCAACCCACCAACCCACCAACCCACCAACCCACCAACCCACCAACCCACCAACCCACCAACCCACCAACCCACCAACCCAATACAACCCACCAACCCACCAACCCACCAACCCACCAACCCACCAACCCACCAACCCACCAACCCACCAACCCACCAACCCACCAACCCACCAACCCACCAACCCACCAACCCACCAACCCACCAAACCACCAACCCACCAACCCAATACAACCCACCAACCCACCAAACCACCAACCCACCAACCCACCAACCCACCAAACCACCAACCCACCAACCCACCAACAAACAAAAAAACAAACTAAAAAAGAACGAAAACCCCAGAAAAACCAGAACAATATCTTCATTCAATTTCAAGTACACATACCCAGATCATGGCGATCGAGCATACTTATGATCATGATGATTAATAATGTGCACTTTTATTATTCGTAGTACACTTGAGACTAAATAAAATTATTTGGTTCTCAAAATAATTCACATTCTCATATGGCCGTATTTCACTGTACGCGTGATTCTAAGAAAAACCTTTGGGGAAAATGGCGTCAGCAAAAAACGTACGCTTTTCCGAAAAGTGTAGTAATTTCCCGTTCGGACTCGCCGTTCGGACTCGCTGCCGATTTTGATTCGCATTTATTAAAAACGCTTTGAAATCGATTTTTTATATGTGGTCATATGATAAAATGCTTATTGACTGAGTTAAGGTCGGTCCGAACGGGAAAATATTTGGCTCTCGGTCCTGTGCACGGAACTCGCTGCGCTCGTTCCGTACTTCAGGACCTCGAGCCAAATATCTTCCCGTTCGGACCTCCCACTCAATAAGTACATATTAAGATATAAACGGTGACGTTATGTCATGAGATTGTTTTTTTGTTGTATTGTTCTAACCTGCTGTTCGAACTCCTCTGCTAATGCTCTGTATCTGGGAGAAGATGAGTTTGACAAATCTGGACCAAATACTTCGTGCTGTAGACTCATTTCCATTTTGACTTGTTTAGATACTTTTGATAAAAATAAAATAAAATTGTTGTTAATAGCAGAGCAGAGCAGAGCAGAGCAGAGCAGAGCAGAGCAGAGCAGAGCAGAGCAGAGCAGAGCAGAGCAGAGCAAACAGCTCTCTATAACTACATAAATACCTTGCACTTCAAGCTTTAAAATTCTTGCCATGACTCCAATGCTTGAATCTACTTCACAGGTGTATTCACCAGCTTGTAATGTTGTCACATTCTTCACTGTCAGCACCAGTTCTTTCGTGTAGTTTGAACTGCCTTGGGAATACTCAACATTGTAATAAATCATTTTATTATTATGGTACCAGGACATTTCGATATTGGAAGCTGTTCCCAAAACAGCACAAAACAGCTGAACAGCTGTGTCTCCAAGACTGACGCGCTTGCTTGAGACGAAGTTCACAAAATGTAAAAACACTGTAGAATTTTGACGAAAAAAGAAATGTAATCAGCAAACAAATGACCGACCAGAACATAGGTAGACATGTAAGCGCTGCTTACATCCATGATGTAGCCAGCTTTCATGATGTTAACTTGGGTTCATCATTATGTGGAGATATAAACGGGCAGACTAATTTGGACATGATGATGATGATGATGATCATGAAGATGATGATGATAATGATGATGATGATGATGAAGATGGTAAAAAAAAAACAACTAGCTTTTGACGAAGCTCACCTTGTGTAGTTGGCTGAGAAACTGTAGTCCATATATTCGTTGGTGTTGGTAGCATAGTCGGATGTGGTGCTGTTTAAAATGACATTTTTTCACAAATAAAAATATCAACTCGACATTTACGTTTGATATTTTTATTTTACGAACGTTAAATTTGATCACATGACGGCAACCAGTAGGATGGAAAGGACAATACAATCTTTTTAAGTTGGCCTCTAAATTCTAATGTAATAATGATGATGACGATGATAAAAAAAAAAAAACTTAACCAAGCTCACCTTGTGTACTTGGCTGAGGAGATGTAATCATTATATGCGTTGTTGCAATTGGTGCTAGCGTAGTAGACTGTGGTGCTGCATTAAATGACATTCTTTCATGAATCAAATGATCTTTTGATAATTTTGTAATAAATCAAGCGACTGTTTCTCGCGTTCAAATCACCCGACACCAAATCCAACTCGACATTTTTGTTTTCTCAACGTTTTGTATTATCACGTGACGGCGGCCATGTTGGATGGCAGGAACATCACAATCGATTTACATAAGAAAGAATTCAATTGTTAAGAGTAAAAGGATTCTGTTGGTCTGCCATCTAACATGGACGCCAGCAGGTGAGCATGCAAAATTCCTTGGACAGTTGTTGAAAATGCATGATTATGATTTGATGTAAATAGCAATATTTGTTCGTGTATTCTCAAAGGTAACTTATGATCATGAGAGGTGGCTGGTTGCGCAATTGCACTATCTCAGGTCACCATCATCATTTTCACCAAACTCACCGCACACGCCATTTGACGGGACCGACCCATTCAGAGAGCAGATAGTATCTTGATAGTTTGTTAACGTTGCACTGCCTGCCCAGTAAGACCCTTTCAAAGGACTTGTATAGTAATATGGTCTCAGGACGATGTCGTTGAATATCACGGCATTTTTAAGACATAATTGTGCAGCCGGTTTTTGACTTGAATCCATGTTACCATATGTGACCCCAAAAGATCCATTAATGGAATATAGGTCTCCTGGGGTTGTTATGGTAACGTTGAGCAGCTTGAGTGTTAAACCTGAACAGGACAGCTGACCTTTCCCATGATTTAATACCTGTGATCAAGACATGACAACAGAATGACCGACGTGAATGGCAAAGGCGATATTTTACTCAACTCAAAATTCAAATAGAGACGTCGAAGAACCACTTGGACCTAAGAGACGGTTTGTACAGTATACTGTGATGCTTTGTCTTGAAGGTAAAAGAGGAAGATGGGGAGGGGGGGAGGGGGGTGAGGAATGGTACGCATGGTCTGACAGGAGTGGATGGCCGATTGAAAGGAAAGGAATCAATTCTCAAGGCCTTGAGAGTAGTTAACTAAATATTCTTAAATGGTGGTGGAGACATTAAGGGATGGAGGAACAACAAAGTTATGGTATCTATAAAGTTTATGGACATACATCTTTTGCTAACTAAAGGGATAAAATCACTTCTATTTTACTGTAGTCTTATTGGTCAACTAGCTATAATATTTTACCTCGTTCATGACACTGTTGGCGTTGCACTGTCTAATGTTGACCACAGAGGGCCCCACTGTGTAATGGATGCTAACAGTTGTCTGCCAACAGTTGTTTGCCTTGACAACTATAAATAAAAACAATCTTTTTATTTTTAGGAATGTCCTCATTCACATGTTTTGAACAAGCAATCCAGTAATTTCTACAAAAACAGTGGTGTACAAAGAGTCGTAGAGTCGTAGAGCGTGAAAGGGTAAAACGGGTTTCGGAGTAAAAACTCCACCAAATCCACAAGAAGCCGTGAAAAGACTCATTTCAGTAGGGAATGATTTTAAACTGGCCACCCTCAGTGTCTGAACCTCATTACTAACCACCTCTCATGATTGTAAACTGATCACCCTCAGTGTCTACGCCTCATGCTACCCACTTTTCATGATTGTAATCTGACCACCTTCAGTGTGTACACCTTATACTAACCACCTCTCATGATCGTAAACTGATCACCCTCAGTGTCTACACCTCATTACTAACCACGATTGTATGATCATGATTGTAATCTGACCACCTTCAGTGTGTACACCTTATACTAACCACCTCTCATGATTGTAAACTGATCACCCTCAGTGTCTACACCTCATTACTAACCACCTTTCATGATTGTAATCTGACCACCTTCAGTATGTACACCTTATACTAACCGTCACCTTGTGTAGTTGGCTGTGCAACTGTAGTCGGCATATTTGTTGTTGGTGGCAATGTAGTCGTCTGTGGTGCTGTATAAAATGACATTGCTTCATAAATCAAATGGTCAGTTTTAATGCTGTACTAAATCAAGCGACTATTTTTTGCGTCGCATTCAGATTTCATGAGGAAAACGTTTTTTTTTTTACTAGTATTTGTGACACTGAGGAAATGATATCAATTGCAACAAATTGAAAATAGTATGACATAAATAGATCTGCAGAAAAAGTATACATCTCAAAAATGGCCAGGAAATGAGGCTTACCCTGAGTAAATGAGTCTGTGATCAATGAACAAAGTTTTATTGTGTGAATTCAAAATAGGACTATTTATAGATTAATGGCAGAAATATCTCGTGTCAATGGAAACCTATATGAATGTAGAGGATGCTTAGGATAAAACTCACCGCACACGTCATTTGACGGGACCGACCCATTCGAAGAGCAGATAGCTTCTTGATAGGTTGATAACGATGCACGGTCTGCATTGTAGAGTCCTTGCAGGGGACTTGTATAGTTAACTGGGCTTAGGATGATGTCGCGTAATATCACGGCATTTGCAAGACATAATTGCGCAGCGGTTTTTTGACTTGGACCCATGTTACCATATATGACACCAAAGAATCCATTAATGGAATATAGGTCTCCTGGGGTTGTTATGGTAACGTTAAGGAGCTTAAGGGTTAAACCTGAACAGGACAGCTGGTTTTTCCCATGATTCAATACCTGTGATTAAGAAGTGACAACATAATAACCGATATGCATGGCAAAGGCATATAGTTTCCAACTCGCAATTAGGGTTGAAGAGCCCATTGGACCAAAGAGACGGTTCGTACATTATACTGTGATATTTTGGCTCAAAGGTAAAAAGAGGAAGCAGGTGGGAGAGGTAGTTGAGGAATGGTACGCATGGTTAGGCCTGAGTGGATGGCCGATTGAAAGGAAAGGAATCAATTCTCAAGGCCTTGAGAGTAGTTAACTAAATAATCTTAAATGGTGGTGGAGGCATTAAGGGATGGAGGAACGGGAAAGTTATAGTATCTATGAAGTTTATGGGCATACATCTTTCGCTAACTAAAGGGATAAAATCACTACTATTTTACTGTAGTCTTATTGATCAACTAGCTATAATATTTTACCTCGTTCATGACACTGTTGGCGTTGCACTGTGTAATATTGACCACAGAAGGCCCCACTGTGTAGTTGATGCTAACAGATGTCTGCCAACAGTTGTTTGCCTTGACAACTGCAATTAAAAACAATCGTTTTATTTTTAGGATTGACCTCATTCACACGTTTTGAACAAGAAATCGAGTAAATCCCACTAAAACAGTTGGTGTAGCAGGAGTCGTAGAGTTAGGAGGAAAGGGTAACACGGTTTTCGACTCGAAAAAATCCCACCAAACTCAAGAATCATTTTGAGCTTTGAACGACCAGCGCTTTTAAGGATCATCGCCATGCTAATTTTGAAATTACAACAACAATTTTGAAATATCGCTCGTGGTATTTATGCCAAATATCACTCCAAACCATGCTATTGACCTATACAAATGGGGAGAGGAAAGGGTGTTTTACCCTCTTCCTCATCCTTATTTCTCTGAGTATTTTTGTTACTAGGGAATTATCGAGAAATTAACACATTTTTGACAGTGTTTGATTATTAAAAGACACCAAAAAGAACTTCTTGCAAACATGTTGAGTCAGATTAATTTGAATGGCATGTTTACTTTTCTACAAGGAATTAACAGCAAGAAAAAAATTTCCCTGATACATTAATTCATGATAGATTGTAGCTATGACATGGAATAGCAATAACGATAGGCATGCACCAAGCATTCAGTTATCATGACAGCCACAGTTTAAGTGACCTTTTCGATATAACAAATAACCCAAGATATACAAGCAGTGGCGGATATCAAAAGCTTATAAAATATTGTTCTCTACCAAAAACATATTTTCCTAAGATAAAAAAGATTTTTGAAGACGAAGTGTGAAAAACCGGCTGAAAACAAAACACTTAGTCTTTAGCGTCCTTTAGTAAAACTTTGAAACTGACTCTGCTTTTCATCCCTGGGTCAGTCTAAAGCTTATAAAATATTGTTCTCTACCGAAAAACATCTCCCTAAGATAAAAGATATTGCCAAATACGAAAGATATTCAAGTTACAAGATTTTTGAAGACGAAGTGTGAAAAACTGAGAACAGAACACTTCTTAAGCGTCCTTTAGTAAAACTTTGAAAAACTCATACAGTCTGATTTTTTTATTATCACTCCGTATAGAAAGCTTAATAAAATTTTGTTCGCTACCAAAAAACTCTAATACAGTCAAGAAAGATCATTTTAGGGACTTAAAAGATAAAACAATAGGGATATCACACATCAAACCAATCAATTACCGAAAACAAAAGAGCTAACTTTTAACTGTTTACGGGAATCCCGTACCGAAAGGATTTTGCGGGTCGAAAAACTTCTCTTGCAAAATGATACGTATTTTTTTTCAAACTATTGAACACTAAAGGGTGCAAAATATTCAGAACATATGTAAGTTTCATATCCACCATGACCTTTTTTGAAAAGTAATTACAGTGAGTAAATAAACAGTCATGAATATTTGCTTACATACTAAATGAGCAAAAAAGGCTTAACTTTTGAGACGAAAATGATAGATGTAATTTTAACTAAAACGATCATCTGAAAAGTGCAAAACATAGTTACATATCTGAACTATCTAATGCACCATGACCTTTTCAAAATTGACTGCATAAAAGGAGATAAATTTAAATTTTACTTAGGCGAGGTTGGTGATTTTTGCTAAGTTTCTTTGTAATTGCCTAATTAACTCCAGCACACCTGAGCGAGCAGCAGTTTGAACTACGCGCTAAAACAATGAAAAAGTCCCGGATGTGTCCATCCATTCTGTGCGATGCCAGGGTTGGTTCCGAGGGCTCCATTGAACCCCCCTTCGTGAGAACTTGTGAAGCCAAGCATGTTTTTTACCCTTAATAGAATGAAATTGGAAACCCCCTTGCCTAAGGCTTTTCTGCGTGGCACCCATTTTGGAGCCCCCCTTTTTAAGATCCGCCACTGACAAGTGTTCATTTGGCTCCTTCGACCATTATCAAATGGTAATAAATTTACCCTAACTTTAGCTTTGTTCCAAATATACCCGGAGTAATTAAGCGAATAAACCAGTAATCGATGTGAATATATATTGATCGATGTTAATCAATCGATTGATATCGATTAATATCGGCAATCGATGATTAATTGATGACCAGAGAATGTGTGATTATCGATTAATAATCGATGAAGGTAGTTAATATCATCGATTAAGATCGATTAAGATCGACTGCCATTGAATATTATAAGCAGTTCCGACCCGTAGGCTCGAGGCAACGTAAGGGGGCTTTCAAATGATATGGTCTCCCCGATTAGTTTCAGTACTTGTGCTGAACTAAAGGATTGATATTCTGCAGTAGTCACATTTATTCATGTTAAGCGACCTTTGGGGGCATATTACATTATTGCCAGTTGCGTGGCTCTTAAAATATAGATCACGTATTTTAGTATTTCACGTATTTGAAGATGAGTACCTCGACAAGGACTGTGTATAGCTTTCCTATGTGAAGCTTAAACAACACAAAAAGTGCTGGTTAATGACATGAATACAGCAGAGTCGTAATCAACATAAGAACTAATTAAACCAAATACGGTAATCGATGATAATCGATCTAATTAAGATTTTTTCCGTGTGACTATCGATTAATAATCGATACAATGTTACAGATATTAATCAACTAATTTCATCTTTTGTATAGGTAATAGCTACGGGAAATATAACCCTGTCTCGCATGATTATCATCAGAAGAGATATGAGCTGCAAAACGAGGCTATCTATGAGATAATCTCAAAGAAAGGCAAGATTTGATGCGCCTATCTTTCTTATTTCAAGAGCGTTCTTTGATCATGCCATAATTTCGCTAACTAGGAAAGTCCTGTGACCCGGAAAACGCACTTCATGAAGAGGCCGGACAACTGAATGGAAATAAATAACTGCTTCATAAGAATCCTTATAGTACCCATTTTCATAATTACGCGACCGATCGCGAGACAACTCTGATATAATTCGAGTTACCTGCTTGGGTTTTGGTTTCCGTGGATAAAATTTTAAACGGTCTGAGCTGTCTTGGACTGTCTTGGTCGCGTAATTAGGAAAATGGGTTTAAAATTGTAAATGAACGAACGTACCATTTCCTGCAAGCAGAAATATCATGACCAACCAAATAAAACCCATGTTTCAACTTAGCCAAGTGTCTCCACTGAAAATAGAATCAAAGATACACAGTCAACTAAGAGAAGCTGAAAAGAGCATATGTAAGCTTATGAGCCATTACTGATTCAAGTCACTGTTTTAAAGACTTAAAGTCTTCTTCTTGTCTAAACAATCAAATCTATCAATATAATGCAGTCCATGGAACTTGTTTTAGCATATTGTAGGAATTAAGAGTTTCATCTTCATTCGTTTGAGCAAGGAACGGGTGATTGATAATCAATAATGTACCTAAGTTGTCATATTAAAATAAAAAAATAGGAATTAATTATTTTTGCAAAAACAAACGTAATTATTTCACTGACATTTCTTAGATAATCACCCGTTGGTATACATTTAGAACAGTTACTCTCATCAATCTAGACGGCTTTCGAATCAAAATAAAGAAAAATATTCTAACTACTTCCTATTAGTTATTTGTTATTTTCATATTTATGACCCAGACAACTAGTTATTCTTGGTATGCATGTTATTACACAAGCCGCCATGTTGGTCGACTATACAAAGCATTCCTTGTTAAGATTCTCTTGTTATATCAACCAAGAGGGCGGCTGTATCATTGTTATTTATAACCTGACATGAAGAAAAATTTAGAAAAATCTTTATACTGCTTTTCGTTTTGGACACGGAAGTCATTTTTAATACGATTGACGTCACACTGCAAAGTTCTAAACAAACGTTGACATGAAGAAAAATAAACATTCAAAAATAGTTAAATTTGCTAAAATAATTTTGATATGATGCTTCGCCGGAAACTATCCCTAGTTCATTCAGTTAACAATGTATCATGCTTCGAAAGAGCGGTCATCCTCTGGTTATTGTCATCATGCAGTGACCCCTAAATAAAGGTTGGCCACTTACTAGTTGGTCGTCTTGTAGATGGAGTTTCTGTTGCATATAATGAATAAATGTAAAGGTCTGCTTTGTTTTTAAATCTCCGATGCTAACTTAAACCTATTCAAGGTTTCTTTTGATTTAAGCTTTGCAGTACCCCGGATTCCAGAGTGGCTTGTCTTTTGTAGAATCGTGGAGCGACGAGAAATAAGCCCTCGTCGCTCCTGTCCGCTCCTCACAACTAAACAAGGAACTTCCGGTACCCGAGTACTTAGCTGGGAAAATTCAGGGAAAATTGAACAAAAATGTTGTGGGACTAATAAGTTGAAAGACATCTATAAAAATGTGTGCAAACTGGATGCATCTATATATAAAGATGCTGTCGATCCATTGACATAAGCATTGCAACAAGCTAGAGTCCGGGCTGTAAAGTCGTCGTGTTGCTCATCAATCAGCAGAACCATTGCTAGAAACAACTGAGATGGTTATTATAACCAGCTGCAAACAAAAACATTCAAGACTCAACGAAGATCTGAATAGGTCATATAAGAATATGGCAAGTTGTAGCCTGTAAATGAGTACAATATTTCCTTGCTATCAAATATTTCCGGGATATCAAACCTGTTATTGCGTAGAATCCATGGTAAAGAGTAAAGAATAAAACACTGAATCACTTTACCTCGTCGTTTACAAAATTTCAGCACTCTTTTCTTGGGAAAGCTAGTTGTCTTGGTGGCGTAATTATGGATTTTGAAAATGGATGTAACTGTTCATAATCTTCCAAACTTCTTATATTATTTTCCACGATGGTTTATATCTACAGCAACACGATCGACATATTGTCACATCATTGGAATGTATGATGTCACGTCTTGCTATTTTTATCCTGAGATATAAGCAAAGAGCTAGAAAAAAAACAAGAAACAAACAAACAAAAAAAAAAAAAAACACAAAAAAACAACAACAAACGAACGAATGCCCTGATTTTACTCTTCTACAGAGGCGAAGCGAGGACCCAGGATCTGGATGACACCTAAAAAAAAAAGTTGGGGAGGGGAGGGAGAGGGATGTGCCCACCCCCTCCCTACGCCATTTGCATTGCCATGTATCATACAGTACATCAAACAAATAAAAAAGCTCCACCCGAAAATTTTAGAGGGGGGGGGGGGGGGGGAATTGTTCCCCTTGCCTCCCTCCCTACGCCACTGCTCTTATGCTTATAATTGATATTAAACGCGATTGAAAGAAGATATTTACAGTGCAGTCAATAGTATTTTCCGTGTCAAAATATATTTATGTAAATTACGGATCGACTGACACAGCTGACAATTGCTACACGCAGCTACACGTCAAAAAACATAGATTAGATCGATATGGATAAAATATAGATTGATTTTAATATTATGTAAGAAATTTTGGAGAGAATATAAAGTGAGAATATATTGCGTAGTACTTTACACTGGTGTGTTTTTTCTCAACTAAGCGCGCATTTTTATTCTAATAATATATATGAAAAATGTAATTGAGTCTGATTAGCTGAGAGCAGTGCTATTATTAAATTAACCCTTTTCCGCCCAACGTCACATGTGTGACGATACATATTGTGATACATAACGTACCACTCTTGAGCCAGCAAGGGGTCAAATCATGTAGTCAAAATTATGCCCATTTGTTCAAAGTGTATTTTTTTTTTAATTTTTAAGACACGCGTGGAAAGAAAAAGGTTACGTCAACCAATAACACAGCAGAAAAAAGTACTTTGTACTGCAGTGCAAATTAAAACTGAACTAGCCAATCAGATCGGCCTTCGGCATCACCAATGACCCATTCTTGCAAAAACAAACTCGTTCAAAAATCCTAAATTGCACGCGAAACTATATTACCTATACAAAGCAATGAGCCCCAAATAGATTTTACTGTGGTCCCTGCTCCAATCAAAAGCAATGGTGATCCCAGATAATATAACCCGTCAAGTTATCAGGATCCTGCAGTCTGTGCTAAAAATGTACGAATATTCGCCAGGGACTCTATTTCTACTGTACGTTTATATAATAAACAATTGGTTAAAAAGTGCTCTGATTGGATTCAAAGATGATAACCCGATTGTAGGCCAAGTTTGGTTTGGTGCGTTCATTTGACAGTAGCCATGTTGGAAATGTTAACATCAGGGAATTGGAATTTTTTTCTTATGTAAAACGACTTTTTGATGCCTGTCATCCAACATGGCGGCAGCTAAAGAGTGAATGAGCAAAATTTATGATTCCTTAATGGCACTGAGTCATTTGTGGATGAGCTATGGTTAATTAACTATGGTTCTTCGTTGACGTGGGGTCATATGTTGAAGTAGTGTGCGAAAATAAAGGTTATAAACCAGAAAATGAATTTCAAATCCACTAGTTACGCTTGCAATTTAAAAGAGGCTTTCCATATTCTTTCCAGTAGTAGAGGGAGATAGTCTGTCGTTCATTTACGTCAACAAATTCAGCAAAAACGTTCCTGGTTCCCCTAATGTGGATGCAGTTCATACCTTGGAGGGGGAAAATCAACCTGAGGAGACTGAAAATACATTACTAAAATTAATAGATTAAAAGATCTGGAGTGTGGTAAAAATGGCAGCTGAGCGATCGCGACCTAAAGCTGCTATAAGTTTGAAAAAGAAATCAACCTCTGGGCTAATAAACAAAGCCAGAGCATTGCTTACTCTACCCTGTTAGTACAGGTACCTTTTCGTTGTTCTCTTTCTGACTTTCTTGACCCCTGCCTGGCTTTTTTCCTTTTGAGCGTGCGCCGAGTTGTGTCACATGACACGTCCCAGGATGCTAGGTGACATGCAAACGAGTGCTTCTTTTCCTTCTGCCATTTTGTATGCAAACACCGTGGGCCCATAAATTGAATTCACTATTCGTGCGCATGTTTGCAGGCTCATATTTGTCAGAGAACTATCTTGTCGTCAAAAGTGTTGCACGATAACTCGGTGCTCGTCAATCGAAAAAAGCAATGCAATGTTGCAGTATGGAATGGGAAAACAGTGATTGTAGAACATTTACCTCAACTACTTAAAAATAGCTGAATCAGGTCTTTTGAATGATCGAACACTTACCTCGGATTGGGAGAGGAGTTCTTCCATGTTGGCGCAAATGTTTTCAAAAGTGGGTCTTTTGTTGGGATCCATGTGCCAGCAATGCAGCATCACGTTATAGCTGTCATAGAATCGAATCTGGAGTTACTTACAGTTCCATATCAAGAAAATCTGTAGTAACAGATATGTTCAAAGGGAAACGAGGTCTCTTGAGTGCTTGTGACTCCCCTCTCTCTATATTTTATGGGGAGGGGGATGGCTTCTTGTGATCGAGGTTGATCTGTCGAAGCTAAATTTTGCACTGCACTCTAAGAAAAGGCCCTGACAAGTTGTATCTTCAACATCTAAGGCGCGCGGGGAACGATCGATTTTTTCATGAGAAGAAAAGAACTGTTAATTAAAAGCTCAAATGAAATGTGGTTCACTGTTCGTACTCATCCATCTACTTACACGCCCTCTATACATCGTCTTGGTCTTTCCAGTCTCTGGCCTTTCTTCAAGTGATTAATCAGTTCAAGCATCCCAAGACCTCCGTAGGGCAGCTTGCCTGCAAATAACCCAATACCAAGCAGGTTACCCATATACTAAAAACCGAACTATATAAAAAAAAAAATGACCCGGGTCCATGGGCCGGTGATAGAGGCAATTGGCTTGTCCTAGCGCACGGTCACTATATCTTTATGTAAACATGAATCATTTATGTATATGTACCATTATATATCATTACAGTTTAGCTGGAGTTTTATATTGTTTCGTTTGTACAGCATAAGGGAGGTGAATAGGCTAATAACAGACTCAATGCATTGAGTAGTAAACCGACGAAGAATTAAATAGTGATATGATACAAAAAATTGTCTTACCTCCAGATTCAATCTCCCAAAGTACAACACCATAAGACCATCTAAAAAAGAATAAGAAAACATTAAATGTGCTAGAATTTACTCGACGTATTTTTTTTCAAAGGGAAGTGAAATAAGTATATTTTTCAGCAAAATAGGGCCGCTATTCTTATGTATCTATCATCTTACACGTCGCCTTTTGTAGTGAACATCATCTGTTGTATTGCTTCAGGTGACATCCATCGAACTGGGAGTTTGCCCTGAAAAGTATCAAGGAATTAATATTATCCTGGATGATATGGCTGGAAGTCTGGAAATAGTGGTAGGCAACAGTGGTCAATAAGGATGCCCATTACGGTTATGGCAATCGAGGGTGGTGTATTCGCCTGGCACTACTGGGGTATGGGGTTGGATTTCTGGACTCTGGACCAACGTTTATTAGCCATTGCTCGTCACTAACGTTTTTATATACTAGGCGCGGCAATGTATAAGTCTATAAATCCAGCAGCCCAGCAGAGTAATTTACTAGCCCAGATAATCAGTAACCTAATAATCCCACTAGCCTATGATCCAGGGGCCGGTTGTACGAAGCCTGGATAAAGTTATCCACCGGATAAGAGTTATCCAGTGTATAGAATTAGTATAGGTTTTATCCGCTGGATAAGGATTTATCCGGTGGATAGCGCTATTCAGGCTTCGTACAACCGGCCCCAGCTGAGTTGATTGCCTTCCCCGAAAGGAATTATGGGTCACTACTTTTGGTTAGCATTTTTCGAGCATTTTCCGAGTATACGATGTAGACTTTTCTTGTTGATTGAAATAAAATTCCGCCATGAGTTCGACTAAGGTTGACGATTAATTTAAAGAAGGAAGACTCGTATTTCATAAATTTTCTTGGTAGATTCATGGGAAATGCTAATCAAAGTACGATGTGGAATCTTCAATTCTGATTGGTCGACCTTGAGTTTGTTCTGAAGGTCAACTCGGCTGGATCAGGTGAGTCCAAATAAATCTATCCCAAAAAGCATGCGCATGGTATTGATTATTATAGTAACAGGAAGGCTACTGAGGAAGATATACGCAATGCATATGATAGAAGAACCAGTAAATTAACGGTATACATCGTTTGTTACCTTAGATTGTTTTTCGTAGAATCCACGCTCGTACACGTCACGAGACAGCCCAAAGTCTGCTATCTTTGCTCTGTGGTCACTAGTGAGGAGAACATTTCTTGCAGCAAGATCACGATGGACGCACTGAGTTTAAAGTAAGAGGACAGTGTTGTTGTTCGATATACAGTTGAAATTGTAAGGGAAATCGTCAAGCACTATACTAGTGGTGGCGCGCTTAACAGGTAACAGCTAATAAAAGTTCAAATATTATGTAGCAGCTACTTCAACTCGGTTCATTCTTTTAGTATTGACTACTTGTACCCTGCACAATAGCGCAGATACTGTGGAAACTTGAGGCATAAACTTGAAGACTGAAGGAAGATTGGAAAGAAAATAAAAGAAATAAAAAGAAACAAATGGGAGAAGAAGAAAAAAGAAAAGAAAAGAAAAGAAAGGAAAGGAAAAGAAAGGAAGGAGGGAAGGAAGAGCAGTAAACAATGTATTAATATTATTAAAAACCTTGTTTCATCGGCCTAAAGTTGTCTCATTGAACCAGGTTTTCGGTCTAAGCGCTCTTCTTCAGGGTTGTGAAAGCGCATGCATAATGCATAGTTATTGGAAAAATGTTTACCTTAACTTGCTGTATATATTTTCCCATGGAAACCATTTTTTCATAAACTATGCATTATGCGTGCGCTTTCACAACCCTGAAGAATGGCGCTTATGCCGAAAGCTTGGTTTAATGACACAAATTTAGCGCAAATGAAATAACATTTTAAATAATTTATGCCTGCATACAAACAAGTACTCGACTTCAAACAATTACTGTCTACTTTTTGTGATTCTTTGGTTTAAGATTATCATTTAGAATCTCAGTCACCAGTCTTCATAGGTTATTCCTGCATGCTCGATCCTTAGGATCCCCAATCCAACAGAATTCTAAACAGAGGTGTCTGTGAAAAAGGAATAACTAGAAGTCTCACCTTGACGTGCGCTAGGTGCAGCATCCCCTTGGCAATGTCCAAACCGATTTCTAACTTTTCATGATCCGACAAGGAAGACGCATCATGTCCATCACCCAAGGATATCACATTAAGTTTGATGTAACTGTGAAGGCTGCCACCTTCAGCAAACTCCAACGCGATCAAAAGTGGTCCTTCGAAATGTGAAAAAGTATGCAAATCATTTGAGAGTAAAAACATTCAAATGTCAAAGTGTCAAAAGTTTGACTGGTCACTATACTACGAGACAACATTTTTACAATGAGCATTGTGGAAACTATTAATAATCTTATGATGATGATACTTTGTAAATACGTACTGTTGGTGTAAAACAGTTTATATATTCAATGAACTTTTCACTATTTGGACTATTCACTTCATGTAAGATCCATACCGAAACTATTGTATCAAGGGTAAGGTGCAATATAATATTACTGTGGCTTCCAAGGGAGTAAATATTTAGCACTTAATGACTGGTCCCGAGGGAAACAGTTAGTTTTGTTTCCCGAGAATCTCAATGTTTCCCGAGGCTCCGGCCGAGGGAAACATTGAGATTCGAGGGAAACGAAACTAACTGATTTCCCGAGGGATCAGTCATTAAGTGTTTTATTATATATTCTAGTCAAACGAAGAAAAATTTTCTCTCCATTTTGAACATTTTTTATTTACAAAACACGAACTTTCGATGGACTTTGACCTGATCACGTGGATTTATTCCCCTCTCACGCTTTGATCACGTGCATTTATTACCCGCGCGGGAGTTATTGAGATTTATTTCCCTCCACGTGATGTACTCTCGACCAATAAGAAAACGAGTTTGACTAGGATATATAATAAACAGCTTTAATCAATGGTATGATTTTGAACGTTGGTAGGAGTTGCTACACACCCAAATTTTAATGGCAAGTGATTATTAATGTTTATCTTACCATCATAGGTACATGCACCAATAAGGTTCACCAGATTATCATGAGAACCAACACCAGCCATGATTTCCAGCTCATTCATTAAATCACGTGCTTCGTCCTCGCCCGCTGATTCTGAAAAATCAACCCAGAAACTGTTTAAGGGTGTTAATAAGATTTGAAAATGATTTTTTCTTGAAAATGAATAAACTCTCAGAGAGGCTGCAAAGGAAGGGAAGCAGAATGCAGACTGCTTATCAGCCACTGGATTATTGAGCTGGTGTAAAGTTTCTAAAACCTACTCTTGAGCATCTTGACTGCACAAAACACTGGTCCATTTTCCAGCTCAATAATTCCTTTCTTAACCATTCCAAATTGACCAGCACCAAGGTCGTCGCCAAGAGTGAGTAATCTTCGCGGGATTTCCCACCATTTGCCCTCCATCAGCCCGAGGGATTCAAAGTCCATGAAAGAGAGAGAGAAGGCGTTGTTCCGGTAGGAGAAGATGGCTACTTGTTTAGGATCTCCATTCGACTGAAAAAGTAGGAAAATAATTAAAAGTTTGCGTTACCACACTTGACGAAGTCAAGAAATAAGTAATTTTTGTAATGATTGATATCAACCCTTCACTCAACCCAATAGACTATTAAAAAAGTGATGGGGCATTTGTATTAAACTTGAATTTTATAGATGATAATCAGATGTTTTTATGTTGCTTTCTCCGTTTCCCTGCTTATTTTCGTGTCTTTACGTACTCGTCCTTATCACTTTTCTATTTTATTTCTTATTTCTCTTCCATTGCCCTGTACATTATCGTGTCTACCCCTTTTTACCACTTTTCTAATGGTTCAATACCCCGTTCCTAAAGTTGAGGGTTGTTCACATCAAACAACTATGTTCCATCATAACAGATGAAAAGGGCCAGCCATTGAGAAAAAAGACCCTGTCTTTATCTGTTTAACAACCCTAATAAAGAATGATTATTTTTTCAAAGCCTTTGATGTATGGTTAGTATAGAGATGAATTGCTTGATTAGCAAACTTAAACATCTAACATTAAATCCGTTCATTATCAACTGGTGTGTAGATTTTCTTAAAGATTGTAAACAACGTGTTATTGCTAATAACATTACTAGTGAATGGATTCGAAGTCGGTTAATAGGGGTACGATACAAGGTAGTGTTAGTGGACCTTACATTTTCAGCATTTTTATAAATGACCTTATTTATATTATCACTGATAGTACAATGGATAATTAGGTTATTATTAAGTATGAAGATGACATTGGGTCACCTGTGTGGGTGGATAACAACTCGATCATAGATAATTCTGAATCATATGTAAGTACCTGGTCGATGTCAAATGATGTGTTCTGTAATTTGTTTAAATATAAAGAAATAACATTTAGAAAAAGGAACCAATGATCAATAGACGCGTCAAGAGTTCCGCGCTGCTGCTCAATGCGCATGCTCAGGGGATTAAAAAGTGGGATGATATTTTGTATAATATACAATTTTTCGGTATATTTGATTCAGAATTCGCTTAACGGTACGCGATCTTGAATATTTAGTGAAAAGACAAGAAAGATACAGCTGAAGTATAGCATATTTTACAAATTTTATCCCACTTTTTAATCCCCTGAGCATGCGCTTAGAGCAGTAGCGCGGACCTCTTGATGCGTGTATATAAAATAATACAAAATATTCCTCAGGTCAGTTAGCTTAAGATATTATGAGTTAGTTTCCAGTCAGACAATAGTTGTAATAACTCATGTTAAAGAAATACTTTTTAGTGATAGCAAATGCCTCTATATTCTAAGATCTTTAAGGAAAGAAAGTTATGATAATACAGAAATAGATTATCTCTTCAGATCCGATCTATCGTCATGCCTAAATTACGTTCCACATTAACCAGCACCTGAACTTACTACCATTCAATGTTTCTTAGATCGATGCTATAAAAGGCGATACTTTTGAGTAAACCTATTGATTTTTAAAACGTTAGATCTTATAATATTTCACAAGACCAAACACAATAATAATCTTCCATTAGTATCTATCATATCCAAGTATATTATTATTATTATTATTATTATTATTATTATTATTATTATTATTATTATTATTATTATTATTATTATTATATAAGATTTTTAAACATTTTCTATGATATATGTTATAGTCTTAGGATATATCCTCATGATTTATATATTTCCTTTTAATATTACATGTAAATAGATATTTTTAGCATTATTTCTTTTTTTCAGATTCTATAAATCATTAGTATCTTTATTATTCTTCAAAATCACTGTTAATATTTTCGTGTCTTTTTTACTATTGTCATTATTATTGTGAAATAAAGTTTACTATTATCATTAATTAATTTGCCTCAATCAAAATTGCCCCATCAGACAACTCCAGACGCGGTATGTTTTCTATGACTGAAGTATTTGGCTTCCGTCCGTCAAACTCACAGCATTTCGAGCTAGTCAATTGGCCGGTACAAAACGAGCAGGGGACTGGGACCGAGTTTCTCAAATTCGTTTTGAGAATGTAAGCTGGACATTTGGTGGGACACCATTTATTTTTCTGTAATTTTGGCACTGTTTGGATGTTCATAACATTGTTTCTATAAAGTCAAACATCCTGTAACTTGGTCAGTAAGCTCGTTGCATGTTGCTCTTTCGTGTGGTTGAGTCATTTTTTTTCTGGAACCTTAATTAAATTAGTTTTTCAAGCTCGGACCCAGTCCATTACTCGTTTTGTTACCGACTAATTTTCGATTGACGAAAGCCAAAAAACCAGACGTTTTGAAGCTGTCGAGACTGCAGCAACATGAAAACAGCCCTAAGAGGAAAGGGGGATGGATGATTTTTCGTACCGGGATCGATGCTCTTCTCTGGCCAGCTCTGTTGCCATTGGCATCATATCGATGATCTATACTTCGCTTCTTTTTGTAGTGGTACACGAAGAGAACCAAAATCCCGAGAACCACGAACAGAGCAAGGCTTATCCACAACCATGTCAGATTTATTTCGTTCTCTGAGAAAATAAAGATAGGAATGTTTGCAAAACAGAGTGTTTTTTGAATCAAAAAACACTTTTGTATGGTGTATATAAAAAAATTATTGAAAGTTGGCCCTTATACTTTGGTTGTAATATTTTCCAATTCTACTCTACGTTCCCTTCACTTGAGAAGTATTGATTTATTTAACAAGAAACCCTTAATCAGATATACTAACGTAGACGTGACATCAACATAATCCCATTCACATTGACAGAAAATAAAAAGATTACATCTTATTACGCACGCCTCTCTATTAACTTCTGGGATCTCGGGTTCGATTCCCATACTCGGCATCACATGTGTATGGTATTTCTCCCTTGATTCGAGCGGTTTTCTCCTGGTTCTTCGGGTCCTTCCCTCTGCAAAACCTAACAAACTAATTCTAATTCGATCTGTGAGTTATTCAAGCCCCGACTTCGATGAGCCCAGAGGTTGTTTCACGGTATCAATAGAATTTAAAAGTGATTCAACTATCTAATATACACACACCTTTTGTTTTAAACTCCTGCTGCTCACTGTCCAGCCCATCACCACCGTTACCTCTAGCAAACACTCTTACAGTATAGCTTGTATCCTCGTCGAGTTCTTGTACCCTCGAATCCAACTGAATACGCCGCGTTGTAGCTCTCTCTTTCCATTCTTTTGCAAACTTCTTCACTTTGATGGTGTAGCTATGGATGGAGAACACGTCCGCGTCTTCTGGTTCCAGCCATCTAAAATGCGCCATAGTTTCGTGTACTTCTGTCACGGTCAGATTAAGAGGAGAGGGAGGTGGAGCTAAAAGAAATAAGGAAACCGGAGATTTTGCTTTTATGATGCGTAATTGTCAATGTTTTTCAATGCTATTCCCTCCGCAAGATCCAACTCTTTACATTCCTATTCGATCTATGATATAGTTACCTATATATGCACTGACCTAGATCAACCCTGAGGTTGTACCAGGGTATTGGGTAAAATTAAATATTCGCTCAATTTTTCTGTAGTTATATCAACTTACCATCAGATGTAACAGAGTCCGTTTTGATAAACATTCCTCCACCTATATTACCACCTGACGTTTTGACTTTCTCGATGATTCTTCTAGTGACATCGACTTTTGTTCTGGTTGGCTTGTTTAGCTGTTTTACTTCTCCGACCTTGACTTCTACGACGACTCGAAATTTCACTTTCACACTGCCATTTCTGATGAAATCCGATAGATGAAAAAAAAAAAGTGATTGCGCGTAAGAGTTGTGGTAGTATCCCGTTATTGTAGCTAAAATTACCCTGGATGCCAGAGGTCCTCTCCCTCTGTGGGCGAACGGCGCCACAGGCGCCAAAGAAGGTGAGGCCGAAGGTCACTCGCGAAAGAACCAAGGTTCTCTCGCGGCAACGAATACTACAACCAAGAAACACTGGAGCGAGAGAGGCCCTGCAGGGGCGCAGGGTAAGCTAATAGTTCCCAACCAATAATAATAAAAAAGAACCTACTAACCAATCGCAATGCTTACAGCGCCTTTCATAATTCTGCAACCCAACCGACTCCAGACGTCTGGCGTTTTGGCTTCGTCAATCAAACTAAGGCGCGTCGAGCTCATTCCGATCAAGCGATTTTGAATGAAATTAATTCCCCTGACTATACAGTCATTTTCAAGTGGGAATCTTTTTTGTCTCTCACGACCAAAATGAACTCGGCCTGTCGTAGTTTGATTGACTGAAGCCAAAACGCTAGACGTCTGGAGTCGGTTTGGTCGCAGAATTATAAAAAGTGCTGTAAATCAATGTTTAACATCATGCAAACTCTCCTCTTGAAATCGTAATGAGTTCGTGATACGTGAGTCTGCGTGATACTGAAAACCCCAGGTTTGAAATACATGCTATCGGTATTATGGGAACTAGTGAAATATATACTTACGTGAATCCAATAACTTCTACTCTTACAAAGCCGGTCAGATTTACGTAAAGTTTAGATAACTGTTTAAAATGAACAATAGTAAAATGAGTAAATGACGGATGAACGGACGGACGGATGGACGGGTGGACGGGTGGACGGGTGGACGGGTGGACGGGTGGACGGGTGGACGGGTGGACGGGTGGACGGGTGGACGGGTGGACGGGTGGACGGGTGGACGGGTGGACGGGTGGACGGGTGGACGGGTGGACGGGTGGACGGGTGGACGGGTGGACGGGTGGACGGGTGGACGGGTGGACGGGTGGACGGGTGGACGGGTGGACGGGTGGACGGGTGGACGGGTGGACGGGTGGACGGGTGGACGGGTGGACGGGTGGACGGGTGGACGGGTGGATGGATGTTATTCTATTGTAAGGTCTAGTAAGGGTAAAGTGAATACGAGCTAGCAGTGGGATTTCCCTACGTTTATGTAAACGTAGACTGAAGCCGGTGCATGCATGGTTTAGTATGTAGCGGAGAACAAGTATAGGCCATTTGCCTGTTAACATTAATTTCGGTGCCATTATCTTATTTCACTTTAGAAAATCGATGCAAAATAACTGTACAAATGAAAGAGGGCAGGGGATCTTTATAGTAAATGACGCTATATAATGCAAATGCACTTGAGAACGCACGCTTTGGCTTATTGATTGTCTTTTTGCTTTTAAATTTATACAATAATTAAAATGTACCTCATTTTCAAATTTAGTTTTCAATCTCTTGTATTTCGGCGTCGTCTTATTTTTCAAATCTTCTGTAAAAGTTGCATTAAGCGTTGCATTCAACTTTACTTCAATAGGAACTGAAGACAAAGTGAATATAATAAAAATTAGTATCAGATTATTAGACTACGACACGTGTTGTAAAAAGTTGGCGGGATCTCGAACAAATATATTCGATAATGTGATTAGAGTCTAACATGCCATTCCTTGACTTTTCCTCCACGTTTGACATCTGAATGTTCCTCAAGACGAAAAGACCGTATCTGAAACTATATAGATGGGAACCGGGGACGAATTTCAAGCGACACGCTCTTTCCTTTCCTCGAGTGCCACTTCGAGCTTACCCCTACTCCATGTGTATATATCTAAGACGGCAAAAAATCCAATTCGACTGGGTCTGGAGGGAGAAGAGGGACTGTTAACAGCCTTTATTGTATACCTAACACGGTTTTCTTTGTTATTCATCGTGTTGTATATTTGCTGGCTATCATGACTACAAGACATACTCTTTTTCAATGCCTTTTTATACAGGGTCTATTGTCCCCTTCTTTCGATCTCCCATTTGGGGTTGTAAGAAAAATCATGGTTTCCGAATAATTTCTATACTGCAACTGACCTATGACAATCAATGTGACACTGCCATCTCCAACAGCATCCTTCATAGATGTTCTACACTTATAGATTCCTGCGTCTTCTTCTTTCACATTTTTCAACGTAACGTATACGTTTTTGGTCTTCGCTGTTTTATTTTCATGCACGTCTTCTGATAATACACGTTTGGAAGTCCATTCGGTTTTATCTGGTATTTCTTCACTTGAACCAATACAGTAGAGAACGGCTGTTTTGCCCTTTGTAAATGTGAAGATTTGTCCATCGTTGGCAATGACCGGATTAACTTTAAAAAAGAGAAAGTCAAGAAAAGTAAAATCAAATCAAAAAATTAATAAATTTATCACTCGACCACACTAACTAACCATCAACTAACTAATTAACCAACCAACCAACCCACCGACCGTCATGCAAACAAATAAACAAACAAACAAGAAAAACAAAAACAAAAACAAAAACAAAAAACAAGCAAGCAAACAAACATTCAAACAAAACAAAACAAAACAAAACAAAACAAAACAAAACAAAACAAAACAAAACAAAACAAAACAAAACAAAACAAAACAAAACAAAACAAAACAAAACAAAACAAAACAAAACAAAACAAAACAAAACAAAACAAAACAAAACAAAACAAAACAAAACAAAACAAAACAAAACAAAACAAAACAAAACAAAACAAAACAAAACAAAACAAAACAAAACAAAACAAAACAAAACAAAACAAAACAAAACAAAACAAAACAAAACAAAACAAAACAAAACAAAACAAAACAAAACAAAACAAAACAAAACAAAACAAAACAAAACAAAACAAAACAAAACAAAACAAAACAAAACAAAACAAAACAAAACAAAACAAAACAAAACAAAACAAAACAAAACAAAACAAAACAAAACAAAACAAAACAAAACAAAACAAAACAAAACAAAACAAAACAAAACAAAACAAAACAAAACAAAACAAAACAAAACAAAACAAAACAAAACAAAACAAAACAAAACAAAACAAAACAAAACAAAACAAAACAAAACAAAACAAAACAAAACAAAACAAAACAAAACAAAACAAAACAAAACAAAACAAAACAAAACAAAACAAAACAAAACAAAACAAAACAAAACAAAACAAAACAAAACAAAACAAAACAAAACAAAACAAAACAAAACAAAACAAAACAAAACAAAACAAAACAAAGCAAAACAAAACAAAACAAAACAAAACAAAACAAAACAAAACAAAACAAAACAACGAACGAACGAGCGACCTAACAAAAAAAATTAACAATCAAATCAACAAACCAATGTGAAAGTTACTTGTTGAATTGTATCTTAACACGCTTTTCTCGGCATGATCTTCCACATAAAGCCCGACATTTACTTCACGTTAGGGTCTGCTGCATTTGACCCATAGAGGTACCTTGTTATTCCAAACATCAGAAGAATGTTCATCAGGTCATAGTGATCTACTTACCACTTAATGTAGTAGCACTGAACGTAGATGGAGTACCCTGTCCAACAGCATTCTTCGAATAAAGTTGAAAATCATATTTCGTATTCTTTTCCAGATTTTCAATCTTCTTGGCGAAAATATTTGGATCCATTTCAATTATTTCGAAGGTTGTTTCTCCGCTCTTCTTATACTTGATGATGTACTTTTTGATCTGATATGATTCCCAATTCACAGGCCGCTCCCATCGTAGTTCGATGTACATCGTTCCTTTATCTTCGCTATTTATGTTTATTGGTGGAGGAGGGAGAGCTGCAAAAAACATCCAGAAAAATTAACCTTTTCTAATTGCCATTTTTTTCGGCGCCTCTTTCACCTGTTAATTTAGTTTTACAAGACATCTCTAAACATCTGACTCATGGCTATGGTTACCTTTAAGGAAGAGTGAATTGAGGCTGACTGAGTAGTTTCCAAAGCTCCCTGTTTTCACTTGGTTTATCATGATAGTGTTGACTTCTTTAACAAGATCTGGGGGGTTGTTCTGGGGTGCCGATAACACTTGTGATATGAAAATGATGAAATCCACAACGATGCTTCCACTCCTAATTAGCAAGGGGAAAAAAATATTCATTAAGCTAATACACACACTTAACTTGCTTTTCTTGCCTATTTACCCAAGCACATACACATTGTAGAAATGCAGAACCGAACGTTATAGGAACAGTTTTATCCCTAATCGCAATAGCATTTGGTATAGACTATATTTTTATTCCTTATATTTTCTAATTCGTATATAGTATTTTTTAAATTCAATTTTACTTTTAAATAGTATAATTTAAATTGTACAATCACGTTTAGAAAGAGTTGTGATAAAAAGTTAAATTTTACAACGTAAAAAATAAGAGAGATCACTTACTGACGTTTCGGACGCTAGTCCTTCGTCGGAGAGGACGAAGAGGACGGAGAGGACGACGAAGGACTAGCGTCCGAAACGTCAGTAAGTGATCTCTCTTATTTTTTACGTTGTAAAATTTAACTTTTTATCACAACTGTTTCATTAGAAACACCGACGCAGCCCACACTAGCTTACCACTAGTTATCATCTTTTCACGTTTAGAAAGTGGTAGTTAAAATGTAATTTGATTCTTACTTGAATCCAGAAACTTCAATTCTCTGAAATCCATTAATTGATCCGTTGAATACAGCTGCTCCCTGTCGTTGAGTTAAAGAAAGAAAGAAAGAAAAAAAAAAAGAAAAAAAGAAAAAAAGAACAATAAACCTATTTCAAGTACGAATTTCAAACTGATGAAAAGTAATAATCAAATTAATGATATATGATAAATTATTTATTAACTACTAATATTATGATGATAATAATACATAAACGCGTCAATTTCTTCTCAAACATCCAGAGACTAATTGTCGTTTTATCATTGATTGGGCTAATGAGACCAATTCACTTAATATGATTATAATAAATGTGAGGAATTTTGGTACAAAATAATCCACATTAAGGCATAAATTTGAAGGTGACGTTATTTTGTGATTGTGGTTTTTTTTATTGTTCTAACCTGCTGTTCGAACTCCTCTGCTAATGCTCTGTATCTGGGAGAAGATGAGTTTGACAAATCTGGACCAAATACTTCGTGCTGTAGACTCATTTCCATTTTGACTTGTTTAGATACTTTTCATTAAAAAAAATGTTGTTAATGGAAGAGCAGGGCAGAGCAGGGGGAGGGCAAGGGGGGGGGGGGTGGGGAGGGATGGAGCAAACATTATAGGCAAGTGCGAACATTCTCTTCATACCTTGTACTTCAAGCTTTAATGCTTTACTCATAATCCCGAGACTAGATTCTACTGTACAGGTGTATTCATCAGCTTGTTGTGTTGTCACATCCTTGAATGTCAACACCAGTGCTTTCGTGTAGTTCAAATCACTTCTGGAATCAACGTTGTTATTAATTATTTTGCCTTTCCACAACCAGGACATTTGGATATTAGAAGCTGTTCCCAGGACGGCACAAAGCAGCTCAATATTTTGGTCTCCAAGATTGACGCGCTTAATTGAGACGAAGTTTACAAAACGTAAGAAAACTGTAGAATTTTGACGAGAAAAATAAAATTAGTAATAAGCAAACAAGTAAACAAACATAATATGAATATGCTGCGCTGATTGCAACAATGATACGGCCTTCAAAATCTTAACTTGGATTCAGTAATGAGACATCGGTAATATTCTGACTAAGTGCTTTGTTTTTAGAACAGGCGATCTATAGTTGGCATCTAAACTCCAATTTGATGTATCAACGAGGACTAGAGAATATCAAGTTCACCTTGTGTAGTTGGCTGAGGAACCGTAGTCGGTTGTTTCGTTGTTGGTGGTAGCGTTTTCCTATTTGTTGTTTTCTTCTTTGTTGTCGGTTGTGTTGGCTGTGTTGTCGGTTGTGTTGTTGGCTGAGTTGTCTGGTGTGTTGTTGACTGAGTTGTTGACGGTGGTGATGTATTTGTTGAGTTCTGAATCGCCGACGTTGCTGCAACAGTTGTTGCTGTAAAATAATACAAATTGTTTTGTTTTCATAAATCAAAGAAGAAGCTTTTGATGTTTTACCAAATCAAACCGGCAATTATCTGCCGAGTTAAGATCACACGGGCCACTGACGAACTCGAACTTGACAGTTGCATTTGACATTTATATTTTGACCATGTCAAGTAAATAAAAGTTTACATAAACTTCACCTCTTACTTTGATTTAGAAAGCAAGGGGTTAACACAAATTTCATTGCTACGCGCCCGACTTTGTTGTGCGAGTTTGTCGATTCTCTTCCCGTGAATCAAACCGTTCGGAATTTTAATATTGATGGATGAATATAACGATTTTTCTACCTGTAGAAGTTGATGAAGTTGGCTCTATTATTGTTGTCGTCGCCACTGCAGTCGTTGAGTAAGCAGGAGTGACTGAAGAAAAAATGAGCACGGCAAACTATAAGCTAAACAATGGAGAATTATGCTTAATGGATCCCCTTCTACCCAAACAATTCGACAATAGATCTCTTTACCTTCGTATGCAAATTGCCCATTTCAGACCACATGACATTCCCTTGAGAAAGGTTCTTTTGTTAAAATATTTACATATGAAAGAATCAACTCCCAAGAGTGGCATCACGTGGTCTGAAATGGGCACAACAAACAACGAAGGTAAAGAGGTCTATTGTTTAGATTGTAAATTGCATAATAATAATGATTATGACTATGGTTTATATCATAGCGATCTTTCTACACGCATACTCAAAGGCGCCTTCAAACATGGAAGGTGGTTAGTTTCAAGTCACCGTCATCATTGTCACCATCACCAGACCTCTGAATCGAATGCATGCTATACGGCAAATGTCTAAGTTAAATACGTTTCCCTTCGAAAAATCTTTCTAGCGAAAACACCATTCAAGAACGATTACTGAGCATATGAACAGAGATATTGATCAGTCATTGAGTGTTTTTCTTTTTTCGGAAAATGTTTAAAATTTCCAATTTTCTGACGCGTTTTGAGCCTGTTAAAGAAAGACAACTGGAACGAGGCATAGAGACAGTCAGACATATATCGCCAAGTATGAATAAAAACATTCCACTCAGAACATTCTTCGGAAATACTCGTGTTTAGTCGTGAAGGATTATCTTCAGCACCAAAGATGAGGTAAAAGAAAAGATCGAAAGATAGAGATAAAAAAGTTACGGGACGTCATATATGCTAAAGGGACCAGATCCAAAATGACGTAACTTCACCATTTACAAAAAATAGTTCGAAAAATAGAAAAAAATGGAAAAACACGAATCCAGAAGCCCAAAGGCAACTAGGTTCCTCCCCAGAACCCAACAATATTCACTGTTTTCTTATTCTCGACTATGATGGGCATAAATACAATAGCTTGTCATCATTTACTGCACATGAAAACTATTGTGTTTATGCAAAGTGGCCCTAAAAAGTGATGCAAATGAGCCAAGTAGAAATGCTTTATGGGTCCTAAAAAACAGTGTATACTTCGGAATCCTTGAAAACATTTAAAAAGTATAAAAACGTACTTGCAATTGTTGTCGAAGGAGACTCGCAGGAACTAATGTACAACGTTACCCAAATAGTTGTAGTTCTGACAGGATTAATGTTAGTAGTTGTTGTGGCTGATCATGTCAAATGAAAATAAAACAAAAACAATTAAGAAATTATATAAGAGTTGTTTAGTGCTTTTACTTGTAAGCGTGAAAAAGTTAGTAGAGGTATTACATATTAAAAGCACATTTTGGGTTATACGTTAGTTCAATATTATGTGGTTAACGTCTGCTTAATGTAATTGAAGGGCATGCAAGTGTTGCAGGCTTATAATTATAAGGATCCGTTTCTTTTTTCTTTTCAATTTGTTTAATAGACCCCTTGCAGCACGTCAGAATGCAGCCCAATTTGAAGTACAAAGCAATAAGTTCCTATTCTCATGAGATTGAAATTGTTTTGTTTTGTCCTCCAAATTGAGCTGCTGTGACGTCACGTGAAAGGGGTCTATAGACCTCTTTAGATTGGGCGTAATTGTTTCTCATTTAAGACCACGCGTCATTCCCTAGAGAATCAATTCTTTGCTTAAAAGTTGCGCATGAGCGAAGACACATGAATAAGGACCAGTAAAACTCATGTTATTATAAAAAGAAAGTGGTCACAAATGGGAAAACATTATGCAGAAGCTAAAGAGGTATATTGCTGGAAGGTATTCAATAATTCAATTTTGTATGGACTAATGATCAAATATTCACCTGACGTCGGAGAAGACGAGGTCGTTATTCTTTGTGAAGAGGGTGAGGATATACTTTGAAGTAGTGGAGCAAGAAAGCGAAAGGCAAAGGGAAATGGAAAGGGAGGAGGACTGGTTGTATTAATGAAAGCGGTAGATGGCGAAGCAGAGGCAGAAATAGGGGGTGAGGAAGTGGCAGTGGGAGCGGCAGAGGAAGTGGCAGAGGGATCAGCAGAGGAAGTGGCAGAGGGAGCGGCAGAGGAAGTACCAGAGCGAGTGGCAGGGGAAGTGGCAGAGGGAACGGCAGATGAAGTGGCAGAGACAGCGGCAGAGGACTGCATGGCAGAGGATACGGCAAAGGAAGTGCCAGGGGGAGCGGCAGAGGAAGTGGCAGAGGGAGCAGCAGAGGAAATGGCAGAGGGAGCGGCAGAGGAAGTACCAGAAAGAGTGGCAGGGGAAGTGGCAGAGGGAACGGCAGATGAAGTGGCAGGGGAAGCGACAGAGGGAGCGGCAACGGAAATGGCAGAGGGAGCGGCAGAGGGAGCAACAGAGGGAGTGGCAAGGAAGACAGCGGGTAAGGAAGTGGCAGCGGAAATGGCAGGGGAAGCGACAGAGGGAGCGGCAACGGAAATGGCAGAGGGAGCGGCAGAGGGAGCAACAGAGGGAGTGGCAAGGAAGACAGCGGGTAAGGAAGTGGCAGCGGAAATGGCAGAGGGGGAGGCAGAGGAAGCGACAGAGACAGCGGCAGAGGACTGAATGGCAGGGGAAGTGTCAGAGGAAGCGTCAGAGGACTGAATGGCAGAGGAAGTGGCAGCGGAAGTGGCAGAGGGAGCGTCAGAGGATGTGGCAGAGGAAGTGGCAGAGGGAGCGGCAGGGGTAGCCACAGAGGAAGTGGCAGAGGATGTCGCAGAGGAAGCCGCAGATGATGTTTTAGAGGGAGCGGCAGAGGAAGTGGCAGAGGAAGTGGCAGAGGAAGTGGCAGAGGAAGTGGCAGAGGGAGCGGCAGGGGTAGCCGCAGAGGAAGTTGCAGAGGGAGTGTCAGAGGATGTTTCAGAGGGAGCGGCAGAGGAAGTGGCAGAGGAAGTGGCAGAGGAAGTGGCAGAGGAAGTGGCAGAGGAAGTGGCAGAGGGAGTGGCAGGGGTAGCCGCAGAGGAAGTGACAGAGGGAGTGTCAGAGGAAGTGGCAGAGGGAGCGTCAAAGGATGTGGCTGAGGGAGTGGCAGAGGGAGCGTCAGAGGATGTGGCTGAGGGAGTGGCAGAGGATGTTGCAGAGGGAGCGGAGGAGGAAGTGGCAGAGGGAGTGTCAGAGGATTTGGCAGAGGAAGTGTCAGAGGATGTGGCAGAGGGAGCGGCAGAGGAAGTGGCAGAGGGAGCGGCAGGGGTAGCCGCAGAGGAAGTGACAAAGGGAGTGTCAGAGGATGTGGCAGAGGGAGCGGCAGAAGAAGTGGCAGAGGGAGCGGTAGGGGTAGCTGCAGAGAAATTGCATGGAAGTGTTAGCGTGGTTAAATCAAGAATTACATATTGAAAAAATTAATAAATCAGCTAAGCAATTATCATTTAAACATTTTTTTGTTATTTAATATATAATTTAGTTAAGAAATAAAACATTTTCTCCGACTTCGTCTCGGGTTTTCACTGATCTGCTCTCGAATTCTCCCAAACGCGTATTCTCGAATTTCACCAGGCTATGAAAGCATCGGAAAATTTTTTTTATTTCTTTTAAAAAATACTTAAAAAATGCTTGTTACGTCATTTCCGTGCCTTCATAGCGTGATGAAAACACAGCTCTTGACCAATGAGAGCGCACGTACTATCTTAAGTGTTTTTCTAAAGCATTATAATAATGTTGAATTTAAAGCATTTATGAACAATGAAATATAAAGAATATTCTGACTAACTTCCAAGATTTCATAAACAATGAACTTGAATTAGATTCCATTTGGAATGTCATCAATTGAAGACTCACTTTCTTACAGCAAACTTAAAGATTTTTCCCTAGTACTAGTTTCTTTTCCCCGAAATACTCCTTTACGTCGGGTGCAATCAATTAAGTAAAAATATGGGTTGCAAATAGTTACCTAGAGTTTTATTTGTTGGAGATGCAGTAAAGCAAGAAGTAATGTTAACTGTCGAATAAACTGTTACTGGAGGTACTGATGAAGGTGACGGTGGTGGCAAAGGCGGCAAAGGTGACGGTGTTGGCGACGGTGACGGCGGTAACAATGACGCATTGACTTCAAGCAAACAAAAATATGATTATTTCATACTTTGATAAATGAATCGTGTGTCCACGATTAGAAGTGAAACCAGCTTGTATTGCATATTATTGGCAGGCTTAACCAAGGTCCTGATTCTGAACATACCACCATCAATAACCAATCGCAGGGTAAACTCTTGCAGTCAACATCCCAAGTGCCTACATCGCAATACTAACCACCTCTCATGATTGTATACTGACCACCCTCAGTGTCTACACCTCATACTACCCACCTCTCATGATTGTAAACTGACCACTCTCAGTGCCTTCACCTCATACTAACCACCTCTCATGATTGTAAACTGACCACCCTCAGTGTCTACACCTCATACTAACCACCTCTCATGATTGTAAACTGACCACCCTCAGTGTCTACACCTCATACTACCCACCTCTGATGATTGTAAACTGACCACCCTCAGTGTCTACACCTCATTACTAACCACCTCTGATGATTGTAAACTGACCATCTTCAGTTTCTACACCTCATTACTAACCACCTCTGATGATTGTAAACTGACCACCCTCAGTGTCTACACCTCATTACTATTCACCTCTGATGATCGAAACTGACCACTCTCAGTAACCACACTTTATTCCAGGTGATCTCGATTGACAACTCATCAAAAATCAGCGAATCAGTGCGCAGGAAAAAATTTGATCAGGCGGTCCATCAAGTCGATTGAACTACTTCAAAATTTTGCAAGATATGTGTGAAAAAACCTATTTTATCGTGTGTTAATTTTGTTAGATGCGTCAAAACAGTGTTAATAAGTCTTTTGTAAGATGCCTAGAGGGATATTTTAATTTTTAAACGTTATTTAATTTATATGAGAAAGGCAAAAAAGTGCTTGAAATCTTTGAAGTTTTCGCTAGCCAATTCGAATTCGCTACTTCGTAATTACTTTAACTTCCTAACAAGCCAAGATAGCACCAGAAATGTGAAATTTTATATATTCTATCAGCAATTGTATATATTTATTTTTGAATAAAATTTGTAGTGAGCAAAACGACTTTACTTGAGAAAAACTCCAAAACCACGCTCTCAAGTTCGTTGCATTTTTCTGTTAAAAATAGGTTAAAAAACTTTTTAGGAGTCAAAATCTACAATACAACTCTTTTCTTTGTTTCCTTGAAAGGTTTTTCTGGTAAAAAAGGCTCAGTTACAGTCTTTTTAAGATGTTATTTTGCTGATAAAGTTCAAAGTTTTGAACTTTAAAAATGTTGCGCGCCTTATCCGAGATCACCTGGTTACTAACTACCTCTCAGACTGTAGGCTGAACATCTTGGTGTCTACACCTAGTTACTAACCACCTCTCATAATTGTAAGCTGACCACCCTCAGTATCCCTCATACTAACTATGACTGATAATTGTAATAAATTAAACGCCCTCATTTTAAGCTTAAACTCTAACGGTATTTATACTTCCCCTTAGTGTAAAATCATAATGATAATGGCAAATACAATATCAATAATAAAATGACATTCCACTACAAGAAATACCAGGTACAGAAGTTGATATGATGCTTGTCGATGATGACAGAGGAACTGTTGATGACGGTGATGCCACCGGAGAAACTATGAAATAAAAGTTAAGATATTATTTAAACAAAAATATCCATTGCTATTGTGTTTAATACTAGAGCAGATTTCGTATGATTTTGAAAAGCTCACGGCACGAACGCGGTCGCTACTAAAAGGCACGCACTCTTCATCCAATCAAATGCACGAAACACGTATGTACAGCATGTACGGCGAGGACACGATGAAGGCAAGGTCACGGCACTGATTGAGTCCACCAGACCAATAACATTGCACGAGAAAAAAATCAGCCAATCAAAATCATAGAAAACATCACGGTTGCGGTAAGGCACGTACACGGCACTGAACTTTTCACAGTCATACGAACTCTGCAATAGAATAGACTACTTTGAAAATCATCTTGCATAGAGGGGCAAAAATACTCACAAAATTGAAACATCATATTCCATTTTTTTAATGAGAGAAAGGACTATTTTGCGCTAACATATTTTCATCGCTGTATTACAGAACTGGGCTGCAAAATATGACGATATCCAAGTTCAGCACCAAATGTATAGATCTCTGCGGTCTTGTGAAAGAGTGACAACGTGCCAGGGATCTGTTTGTTCCTGAATTTAAAACTCAATGACCGAAATGACAGGGGGAAGCTTTTTTGTATGCTGGTAATGCTATTCACGAGATTAATTTCGCTGATTGATATTGAACTAACGAAGATTGCGAACCAATAGAGCATGCAGACAGACGTAGGTTATAAAACTCACCACACACGCCATTTGATGGAAACATCCCATTGAAACAACATGTATTATCTTGATAGTTGGTTAACGAAGCACGGTCTGCCCAGTAAGACCCTTTTAGAGGACTCGTATAGTAATCTGGTCTCAGAACGATGTCGTTGAATATCACGGCATTTGCAAGACATGTCCGCGCGGTGGATTTTTGACTTGAGCCCATGTTACCATATATAACCCCAAATAATCCTTTAATGGAATATAGGTTTCCTGGGGTTGTTATGGTAACGTTGAGAAGCTTGAGTGTTAAACCTGAACAGGACAGCTGACCTTTCCCATGACTCAATACCTGTGATCACAATAAGCAAATATAGTGAACGATATAGTTAGTGTTTCCATATAGACCCCTTACAGCAAGTCGGAATGCAGCTCAAAAATCAACTTCTAAATTCCAATTGGAATGCAGTGGAGGAATAGCCACTCTGTGGATTCCACTGTTAATCGCATTTATTTATTATTATTTATTCATTTATAAGCTCAGTTGAAATTCTTTTGTTTTGTCCTCCAAATTGAGCTGCTGTGACGTCACGTGGAAGGGGTCTATAGACGTCTTTACCCTCGTTGTTTGTTGTGCCTATTTCAGACCACGTGATGCCACTCTTGGGAGTTGATTCTTTCATGTGTAAATATTTTGATAATATTTTAATTTACGAAAGTAAAGAAATCTATTGGGTCGAAGACCCCTTTTGAATCCAAGAGCCGTATATTGAGATGCTTTGACTGGTGAAGATAATGACTTCGAGAAAAAGAGGAAATTGGGAACAAGGGAACGGGTTTTAAGAATGATACCTTTGGCGAGGATGGTAATTTAAAAGAAAAGTAATTATTTCGCAAGGTTTTGAGATTAGTAGAGATTAGTTGCCTTAAATAATTTGAAATGGGATTAAGGAATTGAGGAAGGAAAGTTGTGGAATTTATGTATTTGTAAACATACGTTTTCCGCTAAGGAATAAAAATAACTCACTACATGACTACTATTACTGTAGTTTCATTATATCTTGTATCAGGGATCATCTCGATCAGTTTTATCCACATTTGCAAGTGCAATTTTAAATATTCGAGTTTTATAATAATCAACCAGCTAATTTACCTCGTTCATGACACTCTTGGCATCGCTCTGCGTAACAGTGACTACAGAGGGCCCCACTGTGTAATGGATGCTAACGGATGTCTGCCAACAGTTGTTTGCCTTGAGAACTGCAACTAAAAATTCGTTGTAACGTTAGGTCTGTCCTCAATCACACCCTTCATTTAAACAAGAATTCACAATGGACAGCAGCGTACCAAGTCCCGCCAGAGTTAGGGGAAGGAGGGAAACGCGTAGTCTCCTTCGCAGCCGTCATTCGTCGCAGAAACTAATGGCGACTACGAAAGACGTTAAAGTGCGCGCGTTTAGTCGCGAAAACTCCCACTGAATCTGCAAAAGAGCCGTGGAAAGACTCACTTAGTCATAACTTTCCTTATATTTAGATATGGTGCAATTCAAAGCTTCTCAAGCATTTTTTTGTCAACAAAATTTTCCCAGTGGGAGGGGAAAGGGGTGTTCCCACTCCTCGACATTCTTCTCCCCTTGAGTTTTATTTCGTTCTTAACAATTCTTGAGGAATGAATTCATTTTTCACATATAGCTTGGTAACAAAAAAATCTCTCTATCAAACAGGCCGTGTCTGAACAAGTTGAATGGCATGTTTACTTTTCTACAAGGAAGTAACAGCAAGAAAATTTTTTTTTCCTGATAAACTTATTTTATGAAAGCTAGCTAGGTAGCTAGCTATGACATGGAATTGCCAGTGATGCATGTCGAAAACATTCTGTTATCGTGAGAGCCATAGTCTAAGTGACCTCTTTGAATAATCAATCATATTGTAAAAGTATTGATTTCGCTTCTTCGACCATTATGAAACTATAGGCAATTTGCCCTAATCTTCAACCTTGTTCCAAATATAACTGTTTCGCATGATTAATAGAAGAGAAATATGAGCTATAACACAGTGACGAGACCATCTGGGACTGACAATCACCAAGGAAACGAAACCCAGTCTTTTTATCTTTTTTTTTTTATTTCTCAAGTCTTGTATGTTTATGCAGTGAATTGCTCAACCTAGAAAATTCTAACGACCCGGAAAACGCATGTAATGAAGAAACAGCAGTAAGGTAAATAGATATGAATTACTTAACTTCATAGCAGTTAGAATTTGAATTATATATTACTTTCACAAGTTCATCAGTGAATTAACGTACCATTTTCTGCAAGCAGGAATAACATGACCAACCACCTGAAAGCCATTTCGACTCACTTGAGTGCCTCCGCTGAAAATAATGAGAATCAAAGATACACAGTCACTTTTTAACATGTAAGTCTGAAAAACTTTTTCCTATCTAAGCAATGAAATCCATCGATATGATAAAGTTCATGTAACTTGTCTTAGCATATATTGCAGGATGCTGGGACTTTTCTCTCCGCTGGGTTCAATAAGGAATAGCTAATTGATTGACAACCATGTCAAATGTGAACATTTGATTACGTCAAACTGGAAAATATTAAACAATATATATACCTATTAATTTTTCTTTATTTTGATTTTGATGTTTCTAGGCCTATCCTTTCGTTCAGTTGCATACTTTAAAAGATGATAATGGTCATTGCAATACCTCTGACTGTCAAACAACACTGATATAATGACATTTATGCAAAGGTCTGCTTTGTTATTTAATCTCAGTCTGTAGTCGAACCGGCTGTACTGTAAAGCTAAATTCTCGTTATTTTTATACGAACCAGAACATTTCATTATTACAGTTTTGGCTTAGAACACGGCGACGTACATCGCGTTTGCATACAGAGGTATGCGAACTGCTTTCGATCAATTTTTGACATCAAGCCGAGT
>JALHLI010000133.1:0-51983 GCA_023349425.1 Anthopleura sola
AGAAACTAAATTATATCGATAGATCTTGTGGGTCTTATTATTAGGATAGTTGACTGTGTTGATGATGCGCAACCACATTCTACTCGATAGATCTTGTGGGACTTATTATTTGGATAGTTGACTGTGTTGATGATGCGTAACCACATTCTACTCGATAGATCTTATGGGTCTTATTATTTGGATAGTTGACTGTGTTGATGATGCGTAACCACATTCTACTCGATAGATCTTATGGGTCTTATTATTTGGATAGTTGACTGTGTTGATGATGCGCAACCACATTCTACTCGATAGATCTTGTGGGTCTTATTATTTGGATAGTTGACTGTGTTGATGATGCGGAAACTCGTTCTACTCGATAGATCTTGTGGGTGTTATTATTTGGATAGTTGACTGTGTTGATGATGCGCAAACTCGTTCTACTCGATAGATCTTATTTCAATTTTGAACTAAAAGCTATCAAAAATCTCAAAACATTAATTGGTTCAAATTGGTCACGTGCAGGACGGGTATCAGGCGATATCCCCCGTCCGAAGTGATATTCGTCCAGCAGAAGGTAAAAACGTTAAAAAAGAAAAGAAAAAACACGGAAAACAAAGAAACTCAGTTTTTTTTTTTTTTTTTTTTTTTTCTTTTCGAAATTGTTTTTAAAACTACTAAAAACCGAGAAAGAATTCGACAACTAATGTCAAACAATAGAATAATTCAGTGTCAAACAGCTTTCATTTACCAAATTAATTGTTTTTATATCCAGCTTGTAGACGAGAGAGAATTATTTTTGAAAACTCTGGAGGTGACGAGTTGATGCAGTTTGCTGAATTCATTTCAGTGAAGTCGTTGGGTTATAAAATAAATAAACCCCCTCTGGCTCACTGGAATATCGGCTGATAATGTCCTTGGATGAGAAATGGTCCTCAAAATATCACATTTGCCCTCGAAGCTTCGCTTCTCGGCCAAATGTTCTTTTTTCGGACCATTTCTCATCCTCGGACATTATCAGCCGATATCCCAGCCGCCAGGAGGGGTTTATTTACTAAATATTTGTTTGCTTACTTGGTTATTCTTGCTTTTTTTCTTTCTTTAGTTGTAGCACTTGCAAACTAGAAGTGTTATGGATGTAGAGGGAGATGTATGCAACCTGCATTGCCGCCAATGTACAGCACCCTTCAGCAGTGAGGTACGACCCCTACTCGGAGCTGAATATCTTCCTTATTACTAAACGATCTAAAATTTAAGATCGATGACTGATTTTCAAATAAACTACGTTTGGTTTGAGCTCTTGTTAATTTTTTTTCTTCACACTGCGACGATTTTTTTTTAATTTGGAAAACGGGGTAAAATTGAGCCACAGTCATTTGCTGCGAACCACCAAAGGGGGAGGGAGGGGAAAATTTTTCGAAGAAAAAACAAAAGTCCTAGTTCACACGTGTCAAAAAAACATCCATTCCAATATATGTAAGTCTGAAACTGTTTTTGTTCGCACTGTTCATCAAAACGTCACACGTGTATCGGCAATGGCCATGATAGACGCTTCAAAAAAAAACTGTCACAATTGCGCATAAATAAATAACTTCCCTTTTTTGAACAGAGCAACCAAGGAAAAGATTTGCTCAGGGAAAGATCTAGACAATCCAGACAAAGCAGTCCACAACTGATTTATAAAAAGGAAACTACGAAACCGCAGAGGTAAGTACAAAACAAGTCACTTAATAAAACAATAATACGATTTTGTATACAGCTATTTAAAAAAAGCGTTGCATACTAAATACTGCATACTAAATAGTGTATTCAAAGACCGAAATGCGCTTTGGGTTTTATGTCATATTGTCTAACATAAGATAAATAGATAATTATTTATTATATTTTTAGTGCATTCCATCCAAAACAATATACTAGTATCGGTATTAGTATTTCTCACAGTCCATGGTAGAGAAAAACAACGGTTTTAGAAGCAATGGAATGTAAGAATCAACATTAAAATCAAGACAACATTGTATATTTTAAATCTTAAAGGTTTATTCCAAGACATGTTTCGACGTTGCTCACTTCATCGTCAGTGTGTAAAAATTAATAGTTTGAATCCGAGATATGATGATATGATCACTGTCGAAATTACCACGGTGCTGCGACCCACCACGCGGGGACTAGGGAGAGGAACAGAGACAAGCTCGGCGCGAAGTTTTTTTGACACTTGCGAACTAAACGAGTAGGACTGTTTTTTTTTTTCTTCGAATAATTCCACCTCCCCACCCCCCACCCCCCCACTTGTGGTGGGTCGCAGTAAATGACTGCGGCTCAGTTTTACCCATTTTTCCAATTTAAAAAGAATATGTTTTTGTCGCAGCGTGAAGAGGATTTTCTCATCGATTTTCGATCGTTTGGTAATTATGGAGATATTGAGGTCCGGGTGGGAGTCGTTGTGAATTTTTCGCAACCGTACTTGCACTTCTTTGCACTTATTATACACTCGGCAGTAAAAGCAGATTTTCGAACAGCACAAAACCCCACAAAAACCCAGTTTCTGACTCAAACCTTAGCACCAAAGTGTTCCTAAGATGACTGACTACTTTTGAACGTTCATTTTGAGCCCATGATGTGCGTGCACACAAAAACCGCTCAAAACCGCGTAACAACCTTCAAAATTTTACTGAGGAACCATACACGTTTCAAACTTCAACTTCTATATTTTTCTTTGAATTTCCTAAAACAACAGGTAAAAGTTTGGAAAAAAATCATAATTATTAGAAAAAAAAAGCGTTTTATGTGTTTTTGTTGATATTTAAGTATGATTTTCGGTTCATCTTGAGCATTTTGAGTCTTGAGCATTTTGAATCATCTTTTTAATTGGTTATCTGAACTTTGCTTGCCCAAATATTAAAAGGAGCATAAGTCCAATCTAGTCTATCGTCTCTCATTTCAATTTGTAGCTCTTTTTAACTATTAACTGACGCTTTAATTGTGCATTTTTCGTCTCAATATCGGTGACACAATCGAGTTTACGAATTAGCAAAATACCGTCAAAATTTTTGCTTTGTCACCAAAACGTTTTTACTGCCAAGAAAGGGATTATTACACAGTCATTATGAAACGTTAGACTTTCAGGAAAAAAATTATTTTCGGGCTCAAATAACATATCGCCCATGCGTTTTCTGCTTTTGAAAACCGGGTTTATTTTGCCGTTCTCTCAGTCGCCTCGAGTAACTCTCACTTGATGTGCATTTTAAAATTTCAAACTTGGATTTTTCAAAAGGTTTTTAGTGTTTTGAAATGAGGAAATAATGCTCTGATAGTAAACCAAATACCAATTTCAGGCAATATACTTTGTCGTTTAATGCGAGGCCATTAAAAATGCCTAATATTTTATTCCTCACATACTAGTAGTCGGCGGAGGGTTTAATAGACAGAATATCTAATTCGCTCGATTTTGTTAAAAAGTAAAAGGTGTTAAACTTTTCAATGCTATTTTTGAGAACAGTGTACCAAAGGGATTCTATTGGGGAAATAAGAAGATTTTTTTGCAGCTGTCACGCGATTCTCGATTTTTACATCAACTCTATCTTAAGAAGTTGCGTAGTACTTTGATCACAAACAACTGGAATATTGAGAAAATGTTTTGACCATATTATTACATATTCAAAAATGACTTCAGTGAAATTTCAGCCAATATTTGAATAACTTTCGTCTGAGAACCAAATTACATATTATATTTGCTGGTGCTTTAATTGTCAATATTTATGTTGAGCAAAAGTATTCTATTTTCCAATAGTCTGGTTAGAGTATGAAGACTATTATTCATGAAACATTTCTAATTAGCTCTATCTGGTACTAAATAGCACTTTAAAAACAATAGAAAACAGAAGACCTTGTAATAGTTTTGACTATATTTACGAAAAAATAAATCTAGTGTTGTTTCACGGATAAGTGTTTTGTTCAACTTTCTTAGTTTAATCATTAAACGCGACAATTCTGCAAACGGACTTTAATCTATATTTATGAAAAAAATAACCGTAACCATTCGACAAACGGTTTTCGTATCAAATATTCATTACTTCATTACTTTGCTCAGTCTGGAGTACTCTCGTTGTCAATATTTCAATTTCATGACATACCAAGAGAGCATAGATAAGAGAGGGAAACTTCTTAATATCGCGCGCGACATGTAAATTCCCGATTGGGCAATTTTTAGCAAAGTCAATTTTCGCCTCACCCTACTCCAGTGAGTCAATAATTGTGTGCTTCATCCAAACCTGGGAGTAGCGAAAACATGGAAAGGTTTTTTGAAAAAAAATAAAAATTTCGCGTCTTTTTGAGTGTTCAACAGCTTCAGTCGTGTTTTGTCATAGAACAGAACATAGGCAATCCTAATCTTTTCGCTTTATCTAATAGATGTTGTCGAAAAAAGTGAGAAAAATCAACGTGAAGTGTGTTGTTTTTGAGCGCGCGCACACACGTCCTTGCCATTAAGAAATTAAAAACCAAACGACTATGGTTGTTAAAAATAGCCCAACCGGGAATTCACATGGCGAGCGTGGTATTAAGAAGTTTCCCTCTCTTATTTATGCTCTCTTGGACATACCTCATTTTTCTTCAAATTAATATTTTAGTTTTAAGTCTTTCTCGTCGTTCTTTATTTTGTTGTTGTCAGGATAATTTTGACTAATGATATTTCCTGATTAGGGCTTTTGTAACCAACGTTAACACTCATGTGACTGTTAGACTCACGGGATGCAAAAATTGTTTTCATGTATTTTCAAGGAATTCTATCGTTAGTACTGCGATCAAAAACTGTTCATGATATTTTAGACATACAACCTGGTGCCGATGGTTCAGTGACATTTTAACCAAATTGAATATTCATATTTTTGGGTGCTTTTCAGCTGGTGTTCGAAATTTTAATATCGAGCAGGCATATTCCATTTTGCCAATGACTTTACTACACTGGCGAAAATTAGGTTATAAACTTTTTTGATTAGCTGCAGGTTGAATATGATGAACTTTAGGGGAACTAGGAATTAGAAACTGAAAAAGTAATTTTAATAGGCTAAAATAACTAAGCAGCAGCAGCAGTCAATCAAACTCGAGTTTGGCGTCATCTTTGTTAACTTTGATCCTGTATCGCATAATCATGCTGTACATTAAAACATAAATTATCAAACGCTGGATTAACTTGGCCGGGGAAAAAATGCTTCTCTCTGTTCTTAAGTAGCAAACACCAGTGTTGAAAAAAAAGAAAAGAAAAGAAAAAGAAATGAAAATGAATTAAAATGAAAAAACAAATCATCACGTGGAACTTTTCAAAGGACAACATTTTTGACAATTACTGTATTTTAAAATTGTTCTCATGTATTTTCTTCATCGCTAGTACTGCGATCAAATGCTGTTCATTATATTTCAGACATACAAGCTGGTGCCGATAGTTCCGTGAAAGTTGAGCTAAACCAAAGAGAACCAAAATGATTATTCATATTTTTTGGTGCTTGTCAGCCGGTGTTAGAAATTTTCATATGGAGCAAGCATATTCCATTTGGCCTAAGACTTTACTATAACGACGAAAAAAGATCATAAACCCGCTTGGTTAGCTACAGTTCAGAGAAGTTAGGAATAAGAACTTAGGTATTCATTTTCATCGACTAGAATAACTAACCAACACGAACTGTCAATTAAAATCAGCTTTACGGCATCTTCCTTGAGTTTGATCGTGTTTCTCAATATTCATATTTTCGGTGCTTGTCAGCACGTGCTAAAAATGTTCATGTTGAGCAAGCATATTCCATATTCCAGCAAAACTAGCCATCAAAACAACTGTCAGAGTTATAGTTCATAGTAAAGAGCAACTAAACAGCTCATAGCTCTGGATGGCAGAATCAACTCAAGTTGTTCATTAAAATGTAGTTAATTGAAGAAAAAAAACATTAAGTTTACATTGTAAAAAGAAAGAAAAAGAAAGAAAAAGAAAGAAAAGAAAGAACGAAAGAAAGAAAAAACAAGAAAGAAGGAAAAAATAAAAAGAAAGAAGAAAAGAAGAAAACAGGAAAAAAGAAATGACATGACTGTCATATATATATGCTAATAAACTGAAAGTTGTCGGGAAAGAAGGAAAACAGACTAATTACATTAAGCATGGCTGTTATAATATCCCGTAGGGCAGTAATATTCCGTAACCACTTGTGTGTAATTTCGAAAGGGGAATGGTGACTAGGGTGTATATGCTCCATACTATTGGCTAATATTTAATATTAACTTCCTGTTAAAGTCAAATCACCCAACAACGCCCCATCAGATAAGTTCAGCTGCCCTAGATATACGAAAGTTTCCTTTTGATCTAGTGTGGTACAGTTTGTCCATTTCTATCAGTTGTTATCTTACTTTCCTGGAGAAAAAAGAAACGGTTCAACAGTTGAAGTTCTTTCTGTACAGTTGGTTGTAGTCTTTAGAAGAGAAGCTTCTCGGTGCGTCTTCAAGAGACACAGCATCTTTGTAGGAGGTAATATTGATAATAATAATCATTATATAACACATTGGTATAAAATAAAACAAGGAGCTAGTTAGACAGGCCTTAATATAAATGAAGAAAGGGAAAAAGTGAGGAAATGTGCCAGAGAAAATTATGTCCTGAGTGGAGCTTGAACTACTATATATGTATATATATATGTATATAACAGATGAAGGCTAAGTAATGATAAAATAAAGGAACCAAAAACAATTCTTGACGAAAACAAATTCTTAAAATGTCTCATTTTGTCCTTGAGACAATTGCAAAGTTTAGGTTCTACCTATCTAAAGGATTTAAGACCACAAGTTGTTGTTATGTAGCTATTTGGGCATCGTAATACGAGATCTCCTTATATTATATTCAGAACTAATTTGGAGCTAAATTAAAGCTTTGTAAAATAATGTAGTAAACCTTCATAATCACTTGTCTTATTCTGAAATACATTATTTGAGGCTCTTTTATTCAACTTATAGAGTTTGTCTGAGTCACATTTTAAGCAAAAATGCCCCAAAGTAGAATTAATAATATATACTGAAGGTGTGAAAAGAATAAACGTGTTGTACGACTGAAGTTTTGCATCGAAAGAAATTATATCAAATACGGATGTATGTCTCGTAATGCTGCAATATTAATTGTGTATAAAATATATATGATCCGGAAAATAAGTTCATGGTCAATTATGACATCTAGAAGTTATATACAATTGTTAAGGAGGCTTGAAACGGCTTTTTCTTGGGCGCGGGCGCGCTCTACGAACGATGACATAGGAATTGTCGTTAGAATAAGATGACTCTCAAGCGTCGAACTGTACTAGTTTCAATAATATTTGCTATTGTTTTCATATTCAAACTGAAAAATCTCAGAACTGTATGGCGAATTTACTTTAAATTTGAAATATTGGTTTTGGTTTACGTTTTCAAAAGCTCAAGCAAAAATTGAAAAATTCTGTAATAGGGAAGAATTAAAAAAATTAAGCGACTTTTACGTATTTTAAACAATATTGTACACTGTGTAAAGTAGGTTTTTAATCTGAAACTATATATTTATTGAATCTTATCTATCGATAGCGGGCCAGCGAGAACAACGCTAAGATGGGTGATATCTGTTGTTCGTTTTCGAAGAGTTTCTCTTTTGTGCTTCTCTAACTGTTGAAATAATAGGGTGAGCATCCGCCCCCCTGCTTTGATCAAGGCTGCATTTATTATTTTTACGATTTAGAATTAAGAAAACTCATGTTCATTGGTTGGATATATTGTCATCAATTCTACAACTGTGTGCACATTTAGGTGTGCATGTCGGCTGTAGAATTTTGTTTCTAGAATTCACTTTTTCCCATATTTGCAAAATAATGGAATGCTTTTTATAACAGGAAATGTTAGATAAGCGTTAAAGCTATCGTTTGAAGTAGTCTATTCGTTTATTTGTCTATTTATTCGCTCGTTCGCTCGTTCGCTCGTTCGCTCGTTCGCTCGTTCGCTCGTTCGCTCGTTCGCTCGTTCGCTCGTTCGCTCGTTCGCTCGTTCGCTCGTTCGCTCGTTCGCTCGTTCGCTCGTTCGCTCGTTCGCTCGTTCGCTCGTTCATTTTCAAAATCATTTTTAAAACCGCCATCACGCTATTCAGTAGCTATCTGAAGACTGTTTTGAAGAATTTACTCGCTTTCAATCCGCGATTCGCATAATTTTTCCGTGAAGTTATGGATGACTACATATTGCGTTGTTTGATAACGAACAAAACCTTAATTTCACGTTGAGCAAGCTTATTTTGTGATACTGAGTGAAATTATTCGTCTTTTTATTTTAATTTTCAACATTTTTTTCAATCCTTCCAATTCCTCAATCCAATCTAGCACCTGATTGGTCGGTCACTAAAGAATGCAAAAAAAATGTCTGAAGAACGCCCTACTGTTCACGGTTCGAGTGACCTCACTGTAATACAGGCAATTCAAATATCGTGGGCGTTGCCCGGCGTCAAACCTACGCGACTTGACATAAAGGGAGTATAAGTAGAAACTACTAGACGCACTTTGAGCGTTCACTGGGTTGCCTGTGGAAGTATTCTAGAGCTCAATGATGAACATTCCAAAACTCTATATTCAATTCTAAATTTATAATAGAATATAATATGACATTACATGACATGATATTATAATAATTTTAATATAGGATTTTATACCTGATATGCTGGTCGTTTTCATACATTACCTCAGTATTCACAAGATAATTTTATTAAATAGATGCCTGTAAAGATGTGGATTCTACACATGCTACCTATAACAGTCCTGTGGTTATCTATCTATCAGGTGGCTTCTTTGCGTAAGTAAAAACAAAATTTGTTGATTTTTAACCTTGTTCATTATTTGTTGTAAAAACAATTAATAATGGTTACTGATGGTAGCAAACATCTTCAATTTCATTCATTTGTTCAGTAAACATATGTTATAGAAAGATCAGAGGATGGTGGTCACTTATGATGTGATAATTTCAACCAATCATAGCTCTTGAATTTCGGCAACTTTTAGAATTCTGATGATAAAACAAACGAATTTGTTTATCCAACACACTAAGTAATGCAAATCTGCTGGGATTTTATTTGTTAAAAGTAACGTTCTTCAGAGGCGTCAGTGATTTTTTGAAATATTATTTTAACATTTTTCTAAGACACACATAACTCGTTGGTGGATGCATGATTACAACTATTACGAAAGTATATATCTTTGAAATAATGAAAGTGAATTATACTCGCTATTTGTATATAGATTCCTATCTAAATATAAAGAAAGAAATATAAAGAAATATAAAGATTTACGCTGGTCAGCCCCCTTGACTCCTCGATAGCTTTGACGAGATAGAGCAACGAAAACAGACTGTTTTATGCAAGTTTTTTACTTACTACGCATAACAAAGTGGCACCGCGTGCATTGCAATATGTGATCTTGTTTCTTCACTTATCCAAATATTAAAACAATCGTCATTTCATCTGCTCTTTTTCCTTACAACCATTATCGTTGAAGAGCAACCACCGAAGTTTGATGTTTCTTTCACCGAAGTGGCATTTCGATGGTCGTCAATCAAGGAACTAAACTAGAATAATTACATTATTCAGAGAAATTTTAGACGGAATTAAAGATTTTTAAGTAAGTAATGTGATCGTCCGGGTGAGTGTAGTCTTGAGAAAGACCGTTGTTGGTAGAGACTGGCGTTTCGGCAACCTGAGCGGAAGTCAGGTTGTCGAAACGTCAGTCTCTACCAACAACAGTCTTTCTCAAGACTACACTCACCCGGACGATCACATTACTCACTCAACTACCACACCTGGGTTCAAACCATTTTCATTAAAGATTTTGGAAGATTAGAGAATCAAAATATTTAATTCAGTCCAAAATCTCCCTCAAAAATGTAATCTTTCAAGCTTAGTTCTTTGATTGACGGCAGTCGAAACGTTAGTTCGCAAACGAGACATCAAACTTCGGGGGTTGTACTTCAACGATAATGGTTGTAAGTAACAGCTTTAAGGCTTCGAAGAACTTATTTATGTTTTTGAACAATGTTAAGGCAAATATCACAATTTTAGGATCAACGGAAGATGATCAGTTATGTACTAACCCTTGTGGTAGCCCGGGGGGGGGGGGGGGTACTACCACTCCAACTTGGGTGGGGGTGTACCGCCAGGTCATCTAAACCCTGACCCTATCCCAGACCTAGAATTTTGATTTCATATACCCTACCCCGGACTAAACCTACATTTTGTTGGCATGCAAAAAACGGTTATTCAATATATTTCAATAACTATTTGGCAATTAATAAATAAGTTGAGATTTGGGGCCATACACTACTGTAAAAGGTTTTTATTTTCTTCTCGAGCTTTCATCGGACGCCGACATCATCAGGAGATAGAATTTACATATACACAGTGAGTTAAATAGAGTGGAGAACAAAGGAAGTGAACGGAATGTAAACAAATTAGGAAACAAAGGAGCTATTTGGCAATTGTTTAATTGAATTTAAATCTTTTTTTTTGTTTTGTGCCGGCAGAAAACGTAGCCTACCAGGCTAAAACAACTAAAACATAACCCTATCCCAGAAAAAATGTCAAAAACAAACCCTATCGCAGACAAAAACCTTACCCTTCCCCAGACAAATTGTAAAAAAATGATACCCTACCCCAGACCTAAAAGCCAAAAACCATACCCTATCGGGCGGCACATACCCGTATAGCAAATATAGGGGAGTACCCCCCCGGGTGTGGTAGCAGTATACTTCGGTAACGCAACTCTACAAAAGATAGTGACATTCAGTAGCCTTTGAAACGTTCGCAGAATCTTTAAATAAAGGAGTAATAATTGATTTGATTTAACTATACGGCCTTTAATAGCCGCTTTAACCAACGAAAAAAACTACACTTGAGATGGCTTCGGTAACAACAGAACAACAGAACAACAGAACAACAGAACAACAGAACAACAGAACAACAGAACAACAGAACAGCAGAACAGCAGAACAGCAGAACAGCAGAACAGCAGAACAGCAGAACAGCAGAAAAGCAGAACAGCAGAAAAGCAGAACAGCAGAACAGCAGAACAGCAGAACAGCAGAACAGCAGAACAGCAGAACAGCAGAACAGCAGAACAGCAGAACAGCAGAACAGCAGAACAGCAGAACGACAGAACCGCAGAACGACAGAACGACAGAACGACAGAACGACAGAACGACAGAACGACAGAACGACAGAACGACAGAACGACAGAACGACAGAACGACAGAACGACAGAACGACAGAACGACAGAACGACAGAACGACAGAACGACAGAACGACAGAACGACAGAACGACAGAACGACAGAACGACAGAACGACAGAACGACAGAACGACAGAACGACAGAACGACAGAACGACAGAACGACAGAACGACAGAACGACAGAACGACAGAACGACAGAACGACAGAACGACAGAACGACAGAACGACAGAACGACAGAACGACAGAACGACAGAACGACAGAACGACAGAACGACAGAACGACAGAACGACAGAACGACAGAACGACAGAACGACAGAACGACAGAACGACAGAACGACAGAACGACAGAACGACAGAACGACAGAACGACAGAACGACAGAACGACAGAACGACAGAACGACAGAACGACAGAACGACAGAACGACAGAACGACAGAACGACAGAACGACAGAACGACAGAACGACAGAACGACAGAACGACAGAACGACAGAACGACAGAACGACAGAACGACAGAACGACAGAACGACAGAACGACAGAACGACAGAACGACAGAACGACAGAACGACAGAACGACAGAACGACAGAACGACAGAACGACAGAACGACAGAACGACAGAACGACAGAACGACAGAACGACAGAACGACAGAACGACAGAACGACAGAACGACAGAACGACAGAACGACAGAACGACAGAACGACAGAACGACAGAACGACAGAACGACAGAACGACAGAACGACAGAACGACAGAACGACAGAACGACAGAACGACAGAACGACAGAACGACAGAACGACAGAACGACAGAACGACAGAACGACAGAACGACAGAACGACAGAACGACAGAACGACAGAACGACAGAACGACAGAACGACAGAACGACAGAACGACAGAACGACAGAACGACAGAACGACAGAACGACAGAACGACAGAACGACAGAACGACAGAACGACAGAACGACAGAACGACAGAACGACAGAACGACAGAACGACAGAACGACAGAACGACAGAACGACAGAACGACAGAACGACAGAACGACAGAACGACAGAACGACAGAACGACAGAACGACAGAACGACAGAACGACAGAACGACAGAACGACAGAACGACAGAACGACAGAACGACAGAACGACAGAACGACAGAACGACAGAACGACAGAACGACAGAACGACAGAACGACAGAACGACAGAACGACAGAACGACAGAACGACAGAACGACAGAACGACAGAACGACAGAACGACAGAACGACAGAACGACAGAACGACAGAACGACAGAACGACAGAACGACAGAACGACAGAACGACAGAACGACAGAACGACAGAACGACAGAACGACAGAACGACAGAACGACAGAACGACAGAACGACAGAACGACAGAACGACAGAACGACAGAACGACAGAACGACAGAACGACAGAACGACAGAACGACAGAACGACAGAACGACAGAACGACAGAACGACAGAACGACAGAACGACAGAACGACAGAACGACAGAACGACAGAACGACAGAACGACAGAACGACAGAACGACAGAACGACAGAACGACAGAACGACAGAACGACAGAACGACAGAACGACAGAACGACAGAACGACAGAACGACAGAACGACAGAACGACAGAACGACAGAACGACAGAACGACAGAACGACAGAACGACAGAACGACAGAACGACAGAACGACAGAACGACAGAACGACAGAACGACAGAACGACAGAACGACAGAACGACAGAACGACAGAACGACAGAACGACAGAACGACAGAACGACAGAACGACAGAACGACAGAACGACAGAACGACAGAACGACAGAACGACAGAACGACAGAACGACAGAACGACAGAACGACAGAACGACAGAACGACAGAACGACAGAACGACAGAACGACAGAACGACAGAACGACAGAACGACAGAACGACAGAACGACAGAACGACAGAACGACAGAACGACAGAACGACAGAACGACAGAACGACAGAACGACAGAACGACAGAACGACAGAACGACAGAACGACAGAACGACAGAACGACAGAACGACAGAACGACAGAACGACAGAACGACAGAACGACAGAACGACAGAACGACAGAACGACAGAACGACAGAACGACAGAACGACAGAACGACAGAACGACAGAACAGCAGAACAACAGAACAACAGAACAACAGAACAACAGAACAACAGAAAAACAGAAAAACAGAAAAACCGAACAGCAGAACAACAGAAAAAAAGAACGACAGAACAACAGAACAACAGAACAGCACAACAACAGAACAGCAGAACAGCAGAACAATAGAACGACAGAACAGCAGAACGACAGAACAGCAGAACGACAGAACGACAGAACGACAGAACAACAGAACGACAGAACAACAGAACGACAGAACATCACAACGACAGAACGACAGAACGACAGAAAAACAGAACGACAGAACAACAGAACAACAGAACAGCAGAACAACAGAACAGCAGAACGACAGAACGACAGAACAGCAGAACAGCAGAACGACAGAACGACAGAACGACAGAACGACAGAACGACAGAACGACAGAACAACAGAACATCACAACGACAGAACGACAGAACGACAGAACAGCAGAACAGCAGAACGACAGAACGACAGAACGACAGAACGACAGAACGACAGAACGACAGAACGACAGAACGACAGAACGACAAAACGACAGAACGACAGAACGACAGAACGATAGAACGACAGAACGACAGAACGACAGAACAGCAAAAGAATAAACGAATTAACAAATAAATCAAAACAGGACTCGAACTCTAACACTTCACGGGGACCGACAAACTGTTTTGGGATATGCTTTATAACAGGTTTTACATCACTAGATACAATAAGGTAATCACTAAGTAATGAATAAATGGCTGACTTACTTTAGTATACGCAGTAGGATTGGTAGATAATTTGAGATAGATTTTGAGCTGAATAGCACGTGTAGATAGGTAGAAACGTAGAATTGATAGTTATGCAATGAATCAAGATATCGAATTACTGAGCAAAGCGTGTGTACATAAAAGCGTGGCTATATTGATTATATATTAACTAAGTCGAACGTTTCTAGACTAACATTCCGGCCCCTTAAAGGCGTATTGAGCCTTTACCCGGGTTCGATTCCAAGGCTAGAAACGCAGCTGAACAAAACAATAATACTATGAAAATGATGTAGACTGTCTAAATATTTTGTTAAACTGCCTGGTTACTTGACTAATGTCCTTAGCAAAGTTCTTTAGTTCTGCGCTTCGCTTGATACTTCTGCAGCTTCCAGGAGGACGATCTTGTCAATTGGCCGCAGATAGGTCGACATCTTGGTCTTGACCTTCACGGATCGTACTAGTCCGTCAGCGCTGTTGCAGTACACCTCCAAGATTCTGCCCAATGGCCAGGATGAGCGCGGCGCTGTATCGTCGACCACGAGGACAACGTCGTTTGGCTGGAGATTGCGGTGCGCCTCACTCCACTTTCGTCTGCATTGGAGACCGGGGAGATATTCCTTTATCCACCTTCTCCAAAACACGTCAGCAAGGTACTGTACCTGGCGCCATCTCCTGCGACTGTAGGAGTCTTCTTTGTAGAACACGCCTGGAGGCAAGGTGTTTCCCTTTCGAAGGAGTAGTAGGTGGTTAGGAGTGAGAGCTTCGAGATCGTTGGGATCGTCTGACACCTTAGTTAGGGGGCGCCCGTTTAGGATTGCTTCTACTTCGCACATCAATGTGGTTAGACTTTCATCACACATCGTCTGTTCCTTGAGGATCGCTTGCAGTATCTTTCTCGTTGATCTGATACACCTTTCCCACACTCCTCCGTGGTGCGATGCTGCTGGGGGGTTGAATATCCATTTCACGCTCTTTGCTAAGAGAGTGTCGTGGATTCTTTGTTGATTCCATGTCTCGATCGCTTCGCGGAGTTCCCTCTGCCCTCCTACGAAATTAGTCCCGTTATCGGACCTCATCTCTTGCGGTGGACCCCTTCTAGCGATGAATCGCCTGAGGGAGTTAATGAACGAGTCGGTGTCCATGCTATGGGCGATTTCGATATGTACTGCACGTATCGTCATGCATGTGAATAGTACGCCATACTTCTTCACCGTGGATCTTCCGCGTCGAACAAGCATAGGTCCAAAGCAGTCGACCCCGACGAACGTGAATGGTGGTTTGTTTGGAGTCACCCGAGCTAGTGGGAGATCTGCCATCTTCTGCTCGTTAACCTTTGCGTAACGCTTCTTGCAGCCAAGGCACAGACCGAGTACGCGGCGGATAGCTACTCTTGCCTTGACGATCCAGAATCGTTCTCTTATCATCGAGAGAACGTATTCGGCGCCAGAGTGGCCAGCCTCGGCGTGGTGATGGCGGATGATCAGCTCAACAACGTGGTGACGCTTTGGTAGAATGATTTGGTGCTTGGCTTGTTCGCAGATGGGTGCATTTCTTAGCCGTCCCCCAAGAAGGAGCAGGCCGTCCTTGAGGAATGGGTCAAGTTTCTGTAGAGAACTCGATTGTTTGACTCTCGCGTGCTTCTTAATCGTAGTTCCCTCAGAGTCACGTGAGCCATCCGCCTTTTTGAGAACTTCTATCTCCTCTTGAAAGTTTTCGCGTTGGACGAGCTTCAGGATTTCCCTTTCCGCGATTTCCATTTCCTCCACCGTGATTGGTTCCGCCTTGATTGGTACTGCTGGTTGTTCGAGTTCCTTTCTGTGGCGTCTTTCACGCGCTTGTTTGAGGTTGGATTTGTACCTAAGCAGCCAGGCTACGAACTTCCTTAGGCGAGTCCAACAGGAGAAGTGTTCGAACAGTTTGAAGGTCGTATTGTCGTTCGTCGATGACTTGGTAGCACATGAAGTAACTTCATTCTTTATTTCTGGGTCGTTGACTCGAGCAACGATGTTCGCTGGACGCTGGGGCCACATCTCTTCGGGTTGCCATAGGAAATTTGGACCCTTTATCCAACGAATATCCTCTGCAGCGACCTTTGGAGATAGCCCTCGCGATGCATCATCAGCAGGATTGGATCTGGTATCTACGTACTTCCATTGCATCGGTGAAGTCGTGTCTCGTATCGTAGATATTCTGTTCGCGACGAACGTGTCTTGCACTTTCGTTCTCGATATAACTAAGCACGCATGTACTATCTGTCCAGAACAGAGATGCATCCGTTAAGGGTGTTGTGAGTTCCTTTCGGATCATCTGATCAAGCCTTGTGGACAAGACCGCAGCCGATAGCTCCATCCTTGGCACAGTTAGTGTTTTAAGAGGTGCCAGTCTTGACTTGCCCGTCAGGAAGGAACAGTGAATTCTGCCTTGATGGTTGACCATCCTGACGTACGAAGCAGCTCCGTATCCCTCTTGCGAGGCGTCGGAGAAGTGATGGAGTTGGCTTGAAACGATTTCTCCGAAGTCGTTGGGCTTCAGGCATCGACTCACCGTTAGCCTTTCAATTCCTGGTAGGTCTTGTAGCTAGGCTTTCCACCGTTGCGAATCTTCCTTCGCGATGTCATCATCCCAGTCCAACCTCTTACGACAGAGGTCCTGGAGAAGCATCTTAGGGTGTAGCGTAAAGGGAGCTGCGAAACCCAAAGGGTCGTAGATAGAGCTTACGACGGACAGTATTCCCCTTCTTGTAGTTGGCTTCTCCTTGATGCCTATCTTGAAGCCAAAGGTATCCGTGGAGACGTTCCAGTGCACGCCTAATGCTCTCTCTAGATGTGGCGTCTCGAAGTCCAGCGTTTTGGTCGATGGCGCCCTCTCTTCTTCCGGAATTGACTTCAGTACTGGAGCGGAGTTTGAGAGCCACTTTGTTAGGTGGAATCCTCCTTCGGCTAGAAGTTTTCGCAGTTGTTTAGCGAGTCTGATGGCGTCGTCATCCGTAGCTACCGATTTCAAGCAATCGTCCACGTAGAAGTTGTTCTTGACAGCGTAGACTGCTTCCGGGTCGTACTTCTCGGCGTTGTCATCAGCAGTCTTGCGTAGGGCGAAATTCGAGCAACTCGGAGAAGAAGTTCCTCCGAACAGGTGCACCGTCATCAGAAACTCCTCTGCCTCCTTGCTTAGGTCTCCGTCTGGCCACCAAAGAAACCTCAGGGCGTTGCAATCTTCTTCTCGAACGCGTACCTGATGGAACATTGCTTCAACGTCAGACATGAAGGCGACGGGTTCTTGCCTGAATCTTGTGAGAACCCCAAAGAGAGTGTTGGTCAGGTCCGGCCCCTGTAGCAGCTGGTCGTTGAGCGACTTTCCTTTGTACTTGGCGGAGCAGTCAAATACTATCCTTATCTTGTCAGGTTTCTTTGGGTGAAACACTGGATGGTGGGGCAGATACCAGGTGCGATTGACGGCTTGTTCGAGATCCTTGTCAGTAACCGTTCTTGCGTAGCCCTTGACGAGCAGGTTGTCGATGAAGTCGGAGTACATCTTTAACAGTTGGGGATCCTTCAGGAGTCTCTTCCTCAGTAGTTGGAGGCGGTGTTGTGCGATGTGTTTGTTGTTTTCGAGGCTGGGTGGATCTTGTTTCCATGGTAACGCAAGTTCGTAGTGACCGTCAACGAATTTAGCTGTATCTTCCATTATCTTTAGCGCTCGCTTGTCTTGTTGTGACATAGCCATCTGTTGTTCACTGAGTGAGTCGTTGAACTCCATGTTGCAGTAGGACTCGAACTGCTTGTTCAGATTAAAGTCCGCTTTGATCAGATTGCTAGTTCGGTTGGAGCTGCGGCCTGTTCCAAGAGGCCCGTTGATTGCCCAGCCGAAAATAGTTCTTGTAGCGTAAGGTTCTCCTTTTCGGCCCTTTCGTATCTCTTCCGGTTGTAGAGCGTCTGGGGCGTCACAACCGATCAACAAGTCGACGCTTGCTTCAAGGCGCGGGAGTTCAATTCCAGCAAGATGTGGCCAACGTTCTAAATCCTCAGCGCTTGCTTTATTTTCCGTCGATACTGGGAGATCCTTTGTTGAGAAAACGTTTAAGAGGTCGACATGGTTGTTTTCCTCGAGATCCAGCACTTCCAGGTCAATCAACGAGCAGTTCTTATGCGGTCCTTTGCCTTCTATCGTCGACAGTGACAGAAGTGTTTTCCTGCCATTGATCTTAAGCTGCTTCATAAGGCGGGTGGTGCAGAATGACGCGTTGGAACCGTTGTCTAAGAACGCGTACGTCTTGATGGAAGTCGTTTGACCTTTTGCTCTAACTGTAACAGGGACAATAGCTAACGCTATTTTGGATGAGAGGTTCTCTCTCGGGTCGTCGATCTCTACGTAGCCGTTGTTGCCCTCCTTCTTCTGAGGTGCGGGATTTGAAGTTTCGTTGTCTTGTGTCGAGACGCTGTTGCTCTCGCCTGGTTTGGAGAATACTCTATTACCATCTGTAGGGTGTAAGAACGTGGAGTGTTTCCCGGTGCATTCATTTACCTTACAGAAACTATTCTTGGGACAGTTCTTTATGAAGTGACCAGCAACGAGACAGTTGGCGCAAAGATTCTTATCTCGTACAAACTTTGATCTTTCGAAGACGGACATGTCCTTGAAGGCTTGGCATTTTGAGAGCCAATGCTCTTTCTGGCAGAGTACACACTTGTACGGTGTTTTTGCTGGTAAGCTTTGTGTGGCAAAGGTCGCCTTTCTAGTAGTGAGATCCACAGGCCTTGGCTTGGGGTTGTGGTTCATCATGGCCGGATTTGCTATCGTTACTCACGACTCTACCGAAGACGGGGTGTGATGCAGCTCGGGCCCTCTCAGCGACGAATCTCGTGATATCTTCGATTGTAGCCTCCCTATATTCTCTTTGCATAATGCTGTCCACTTTGTCGCGCCACTTGAGCCTGAGACCATATGGTAACTTGTCAATTATCTTCTTCATGTTGCCTGGATTCTCTAACTTACTGAGGTAACCGATTTCCTTCAACGTATTCGTACAGCTTGTCAGCGAAATGGAAAACTTTTGCAGAGAGGCGTTGTCTTCTGCCTTGATGGGCTGACCCTTTGTCAGGCGTTCAACGTAAGCTGCAGCGATTCTATATCCTTGACCGTATCTCTCTCTGAGTAGCTTCCGCGCCTCGGCGTAGCCTTCGTATTCTGACATCGCAAGACAACTGCGCACAAGCTCTTGTACTTCGCCGGTCGTGTACTGGACTAAATAGTACAGTCTGTCGCGTTCATTTACGGTTTTTGCTTCGATGACGCTCTCGAAGGCACGTACAAACGTGCAGTACTCCACTGGGTCTCCTCCAAATGTCGGTACTTGCGGCTGTGGTAGCGTTAGCGCTAATGTATGCCTTTGTTGTTGTTCTAACAACTGTTGGATGTTGAGAGTTTGAAGGCGTTGCGATTCTAGCATTCGGCAGAGAAAGTCTTCGTTCTGTGGTTGAGGAGAGTTGCGATCTATTTTTGGTGGCTTCTTATTTGGAGTGGCGTCTTCGGTTTCGTGATTGCAACCGTGTGAACGCTCGTGGATTGGTTCTCGTAGGTTTGTTTTTAACGACCTTGGGCCCTTATCGTAGTCCTTCACGTCTTGGGGCGGCGGCATAGGGTCCTTGGATTCAAACTTGTCTTCATCGCTTAGCGGAAGATCGTCCGCTGCTGCTTCTAGCTGCGCATAGGCTCGCTCCTCGGCGTCGGCTTTAGCAAGTTTCGTCTCATATTCCAATTTCCTCTTTCGCTGCTTAAGACGAAGCTCTTCCTCTTCTATCTCTTGAAGTTTTTTCAGTGTAGCAGCTTCAGCTTCCAAGATCGCCTTTTTTGCCATCGCTCTGGCTTTCGCGCTGCTGGTGGAGCTCGTTGCCTTGGAAACCACGGACCGAGTGTTGCGTGACGCTCTCGAACCTAAGCTTCTTAGTGAACTCGCTTCGGATCTGGCGTCTGAGTTTATTCCGAGGTAAAGCAGTTCGGCATCGTTCATCCACGTCTTAATTTCACGGTCTATACGAAGATAGGATTGCTCCGCGTCGTTGATATATTCGTTGGAGTCTTCGATATCTTCTTCCCTTGAAAGCAGTTCATGGTACGACTCGTGAGCCGACCGGAAGTCGTTCATCGTTTCTTGAAGCAGGGGCAACTTCTCTTTAACGACCTTTATATTAGCGAAATCCGTCATTAGTGACCTTATCTCGTTACCTCGTTTAGTTACCCAGCCCTTAGCTGCTCTCCTCGACGATTTTATACGTGCCAGCATCTCTAAGTTGGCGTCCATTCTATCTGATGTCTTATCGCATTCCAATCATTCCTTTGTAGCTTTGCGGCTTGAATGTTTGATTTTGATTGATTCAACGAAGAATATCGACTAATCTAAGATCCACTTTGTAGTAAATTCGAACTTAATGTAGAGTGTAATTTGCGTAGCTTAGATATGAACCAATTCGAACGCACGTGAGTCTATTATATGTTGTTTATTCGTAGATTGAAAGTTGTTTGAAGACGATTATAGACTTGATTGATGTAATGTGGTTCGAACTGAAATAGACAAGTTAAATACAATTGCTATAGAGTACATGTAGTGATGCAGTAAAATACTATTGTTCTTGATTAATTAGACATAAGCCTAATGCTGTGCCATGGACTAAACTGTAAAACAATCGCCATTTGGCAATACGGCAAACTGTACAACAATGACTAAAATGTACTAAAGTGAACAACTTAAAACTTAGGCTAAATAGTAATGTACTCGAAACAAATCACTAGATACAATAAGGTAATCACTAAGTAATGAATAAATGGCTGACTTACTTTAGTATACGCAGTAGGATTGGTAGATAATTTGAGATAGATTTTGAGCTGAATAGCACGTGTAGATAGGTAGAAACGTAGAATTGATAGTTATGCAATGAATCAAGATATCGAATTACTGAGCAAAGCGTGTGTACATAAAAGCGTGGCTATATTGATTATATATTAACTAAGTCGAACGTTTCTAGACTAACATTTACGATAGTGTCAACTGTACTCGTTTCTTGGCGTTTCCATGACAGCTATCAATGTATTTCACCTTTTTCTTTCTACAGGTAATCTGTACCCCATTGGTGTATCTAACAGGAGCATCATACCAGATGACAGGTTTACGGCAACCTCACACTATGATACCCGACACAAACCACACTATGCACGACTGAATGGATACGGGGGATGGAGACCAAAGACCGATGATGACCCTAATGACTATCTACAGATAGACTTGGGTGAAGTGTATGTTATCCATGCTCTAGCTACACAGGGTAACGTTGCATGGATACGGATAGGATGGGCAATACAAAACAATGGATGGACTACAGAATTCAAGATATCAACATCTACTGACAATAACAATTGGACTATGTACCAAAGTGGTGGTAAAGTAAAGGTAAGAACACAGGTATTCCCAGTTCTTTATCCATCTACTATGCGAAATACTAAAAATTTACATAAGATAAAAAAAAAAAAAAAAAATCCACGTTTACTTGTCCTGTACTTTATTGCTATGGAAAAGTTTAAAATTTAAAAGTTGAAAACTGGAAACTGGAAACTGGAAACAGTATTTTCTTGAGCGCATTGAAAATTGTAGGAAACAATTGATTGATGTTTTCATTTCACGAAAAAAAAGGTTACGATATAAAGTAAATTTGCCGATTTTAAATGTCCCAAGAACCCAGTTATAAGCCCTGGGCTTATACTCATTCATAAGAGGTTTTGAAAAGCTAGGAAGCGATCATTTCTTTCTTTTTCCACAGCCAATAATATATATCATAATAAATGTATACAAAATATTAACAACTCCTCCTAAGAAGTCTACATATATCTCGGACACAAACTTCGATAAGTTAATCTCGTTTGTACCTCCAATATATTAAAGTACTGTACAGGACCCGAACTGATCCTGGGACCCGAACTGATCCCAGGACCCGAACTGATCCCCAAAACTGTTGTTATTGTACCTGAACTGATCTCGGACCCGAACTGATCCCAAGGTAGGACCCGAACTGATCCCCGCGTATTCTACGGAATGGACTCAAGAAAACTAGAATTTGTGAAAGTCATATTTATTGATTGTTTATTATTAACTCTGCTTCTATACATATCGAAGATGATTGATAAATTACAAGGTAAAAGGACACATACATGTACAACTGAACAAAATACAAGTTTCTGCCTTCATTACCTACTGAATGTTCAGTAAAATGATGAGGAATTTGTACCGCTCCCACCCGAGTGAAAATGATTTTGTGTTTTAAGACCGTTTTTGAAATGTGCAAATTCCAACTCAAAAAACGTCGTAAGCTAAAAACAAAGTCTAAACACAAACTAATCGTGGAACGCACGAGCTAAGAGTTGCGACACATATAACCACGTTGTTTCAGTTCTTAGAAAAATCAAGAAGTTAATGTTTCACATCATAGATTTACATTTAAAACATTAAAAAAAAAAGATTCCTTGATCAACGAATTTACGCATGTTATCACTAATCGTAAACAAATAAAGTTTTTTTCTTTGCAGTGAAAAGTTTTAGTATAAAATGTTGTTTATCGGATTTCCAACTGATCTAAAGTTAATTGTTATTACATATCGAATAAATGATTTTTACATCAGTCAACTAGAACATGCAATTGTTATTTAATTGAATGATTTATATTAATCAATAAATATGACTTTCACAAATTCTAGTTTCTAGTTTCTGGTAGTGGAGGTCAAATGAAGTCATCATGCAAACGTCCTATTCATAAAGTATCTTGTAAGCTTTCAAGCCTGGTTTTCACTTGCAACGGAATCCGACACGGAATCGGAGTCGCAAGTCGCTGATGACGAGGTGAAAACCAGAAAACGGAGTCCGAATCGTGAGTCACAAGCGCGTCAGAATTGGAATCAAAAGGATAGGAAGGTTTCCTTTTTTCTTACGACTCCGACACTGATTCATTGCATTGCAGTTTGCTTGTAACCTCCCCCCTCTCCCAAGAAATTGGGATATAGTGAAAGGAAAATCACCAAATGAAAATAATTCAAGCACTATAGAAGAAAAACAAGTAAAAAGGCATTTCTCGGGGGATGGACGGAGTACTTTGTATTGTGTGTAACTGTCACTGATGTCGTCACGACTTCGGAACGAAGTTACTGGCTATTTGGAAACGGAATGCCTCAAAAATGAAGCCACGAAGGAATTGCGACACTAATACGTACTTCTTGATAAATATCTTGGTACTCTATCTAGTTACTCTGTCTATCATTATAACACTGTCAATATGTCACACTGACATAACCTGTTTGGAGGAGAGTAGTCACGTTACCATGGTGTAGGCTCTGAACCAATGAGGGGTATATGACGTAATAGGTAATTTATACTGGTAGTGAAGCGCAATTTTCCCATTTAGCGACGTAGGAAAAAAGAACCCGAAGGTAGTTTTAGACTGGATTGCCACAGGTAACCCAGTAAAAAGGAGATATCAAATCGAGACGAGCGGTTTTCACTTGCGATTTTACGCGTGACCTGCCACTGACTCTATTTCCGACTAGCAACAGTGAAAATAACCTGATTTTTTAAAATATTTTTTGTTCAGAGTTAGGTATTAGTGAGCAAGTCAACGTGATGGGTTTATTTCTTCGATAATAAATTGTCACCGAGAAAAATCGAAAAACCGGTCCGTTCGATCACAAGCCCGAGACGGCGAGAAATGAAAGTCATTTTTGGGTCTTGGCTAACGCGTTGCTATGTACGTTTCTACCAAATACTCCGATTCAGATAAAATTCGGGGTAGTATCCAGGTGATCTGATGACGTCATTTTAGCGCGAAGCCAAAATCATTTAAAACCGTATCCCAAAAGTCATTGCGGGCGCTCCACTATTTGAATCCAACATGGCGGCCCCAAACCAGCTCCCCGAAGATGCAGAGATTAAGGCAAAATTGATAGGAATCGCAGCCTTTATAGAGCTCATAAGCGAAAAATATTTATGCTTATAACAACACCGGCTTTAAAACGCTGTTTCTGGTAATAGAAAGGCAGAGACATTTCGTAATAGTACGTTTAATACTCGAAATAGCGATCTTGACTTGAGTGACATCGTCGTAAAAATGTTATTGGTGGCCTTATTAAGACGAATTGCATTGGCGACACAGTTCATATACAGTTTACATGTTTTATATGAAATATGTATGTATTGTGTTATACAAATATTTATTAAAGTATTGGGTTTTTAAACTATAAAGCACTGGAGATTTCCCGCCACAACCTGAAGTTGCTGTGAGAATTCTTGATGTTCAAGGTCAGCTTTACCGTTAAACGGCTGATGTCCACATAACAAAGCAGGATTAGCCACCAAAACTATTTTCTATCCTTGTTTCATAGAGCTTCGCGGCCATTTTGTGGCTCTTGTAAGACGATATACTCTAGGCGCGCAAAGGATTCTGTGCGTTTTTATAATATTTTGCTGCTGCACTCTGATTGGCTGATTTTAGACATCAAGATCACCTGGATGGAAATGAGGCCTACTAGCCCTAAATCCAAGGTGGCGGAACAAGTTGCCGGAGCATGGAATCAATATAGAGCAATGCCTTTCGATAGATTGCCATAAAAAGATGAAAATCGACCATAAGTGCTGCTCAGCAGCTGAATGTAATAACATAAGTGACAATCGGCCAGACTTATCATTTCATGAATTCCCAAAGGATAAAGAATTACAAACGAAATGGAAAGTTGCCATGAAAAGAAAGGACAAGCAATTTAAAACCATCAACAACAAATTATGTTGTTCTGAACATTTTGTTCCTTCTGACTTCAAGATAAGCTTAAGAGGGCATAGAAGATAGCTTAAAAAGGGGTCTGTGCACTCTGTTTTCAAATGGAAACCCAAGATGTGCGACCAACGAAGTGAACGAGTAGCAGCAAGAAACCAGCAAATATTGAGAATCAACAGCACGAGAGACATTATCAAATCAATTCCAGTTCAGTTTATCATTTGATTCTTCCTCCAGTTCTCGTGAAAGCGAAACTTTTGGTCCACTGAATCTAGAAGATAATGTAAAACAACAACAGAAAGCTTACTCGAACCTTGTATATACTAACACACGTGTCTCATCAGCTGATTCATTGTTTACCTTTCTACGAGCCTATTTTTATTCCCCTTCTGCTTTATTGTTTGGTATTTTAGCCAAAACTGTAACTTCTTTACTTTCCAATCTCATTGTTTTTTACCGTTACTCCTGGAATATTTTCAGGTTTTAATTCACGAACTTCGGTTTCGTCTTCGAACTTTAAATCCACCATCTTGGCTTACCCACGAGATTAATATTGCCCTGGACCCCCACAGTTGCCACATATACAACATTGCCTGGCTGCGTAACCAGCGTGGTTGGTCCTTGTAGTGTAGTGGTTAACACGTCGGACTAGTATACCGAAACCGTGGGTTCGAGTCCTGCCAAGGGCATATGATATTTTTCTCTTAATTCTTTATCTTGGATTTGGGGCTAGTAAGCCTCGTTTCCATGTTACCCCCCATTTTATCTGAATTGGAGTATCCAAAACGTCTTGTCCAATATTTTGTATTAAAATATTTGTTCTTGAAATATTTTTTAACACCACAAAAACTTCGTTCCGGCACACTAAATAAAAATAAAAATTCTATATGTGGCATAATTCAGAATTTGTTTAAACGTCGAATTCTAAGTAATGTTTATAACATGAGATGCCGTGTTGTATCGGCTATACAATCACGAGCCGGAGGCAACACTACACGGACGCCAATGTTGTAAACGACTTATCATATTCATTTTTAATGAAGATGTTTATTTCTGAAGAATATATTTCATAAACAGTATAATATGAGAAAAATAGAAAAAATAGAAAATAGAAAAACAGTTTAATGTTTTAGAGAAGCATGCGTGCAATGTTTTCTGACGTCACACATTGTTTGGTCCGGGCATCCCACATTAACTATCGTGTTAGGTTAACAAAGCAAAGTGCAGGGGTTTCGATCTAGTTGGTGGGACTAGCTCTGGGAAGCCATCCTACTAAAACAGGACCTACAGGTTTATTAGTATTCTGTATCAGATGTAGAAAATACTATTTAGCTGAGCTGTATGGTGTTTACAGTGTTCTCATGTCACCTTAGTCGTGCGATTTCATTGTGTCTCACCTTAATGAATTAGTAATGAAATAATTAGTAATGGATTGATAAGTAATGTTTACAACATGAGCGGCCGTGTTGTATGGGCTTTTACAATCTCGAGCCGCAGGCGAGAGATTGTAAAGCCCATACAACACGGACGCGAATGTTGTAAATGACTTGTGAAATTCAATAATAATAATTAATGAAGATAACGATTTCTGAGGAATAGATTTCAAAAGCAGTGTTATTTAAGAAAATATAGTTTGATATTTTATAGGAGCATGCGTACAATGTTTTTTGACGTCACACATTGTTTGGTACGGGCATCCCACATTGGTTATTGTGCTTAGGTTAGCAAAGCAAGATGCAGGGTTTTTATCTAGTTGGTGGGACTAGCTTTTGAAAAGGCTCTGGGAAAACATCTTCCTTAAGCCGGACCCACAGGTTTATTAGTATTCTGTATCTGATACAGAATACTAATAGATCTATACAATCACAGTAGTTGTATCTTGATACACTCACTAGTTGTATATTTTGATACAGATCACTAGTGATTGTATCAATTTACATGACAATTGTTACTTGTGTTGTATGCAGCTTTACAGGCCATCCACGTGACTGGATTGCAAACATTTCATAGGTCAGAAAGCTCATGAATTATTAATGAATTTTACAAGTAATAAAAACAATATGAGTGGCGGTGTTGTATCAGATATACAACCACGAGCCGAAGGCAAGTGATTGTATATCTGATACAACACGGACACGGATATTGTATATTATAACCCAACGATGAATTTTCGCGCGCTGTCATTGGTTCAAATGGGTCACGTGCAGGACGGGTATCAGGTGATATCCCCCGTCCGAAGTGATATTTGTCCAGCAGAAGGTAAAAACGTTAAAAAAGAAAAGAAAAAAACACGGAAAACAAAGAAACTCGGTTTTTACAAAGAAGTCAGAATAAAATACAAATACTGGTTGAGAAAACTATGCCAGGAAACACGAAAAAATCAACAAAATATACTGTAAATGTCTTCAATGGTAAGCATCCATGTTTCGTGAATGAAGTTTTTGGTTTGTTTTCGAAATTGTTTTTATAAACTACTAAAAACCAACAAAGAATTCGACAACAAATGTCAAAGAATAGAATGGTTCAATGTCAAACAGCTATAATTACTGAGATGTGTAATTGTAAATTGTAAATTGTAAATCGTAATGTTTTGAAAGTTTTTTAATTGCACTCGCCTAAAGGCTCGTGCAATTACAAGAACTTTCAAAACATTACTCGTACCTATTAATTTCCAAATTGTACTCGAGGTAGTGCGATTTCCTATAGTAATTCTTTATAACTACAACAGTTCATCAAGCACAAATGCATTGTATCAGCACGGATATGAATTATTAATCAAACCTGGACTCTTCCAAAACTTCTCCTCGACAGTCAAATGGACCTTCACCTGAAAAATAAAGACAATGAATATTAAGTCAAACAACTTTTAATATAAATCAGTTTCGTAACGTACATTACACAAAATAATGGAGCAATTATTAAAGACTGGCTTGCGCTTCGATCATTTCTATTTATTCAAGGTTACATTAAAGGTGCAATTGTTAAACACATTTGTCCTCTCACTAGCCCCAGTACTGTGTCTGGAATGGGAATTTGCGCTAACAGTTCATCATCTATGAACGACAAATCTGTCTCGTATACAGTATGTGAGTATTTCGTATCTGTGTCTGGAATGGGAATTTGCACTAACAGTTCATCATCTATGAACGACAAATCTGTCTCGTATACAGTATCTGAGTATTTCGTATCTGTGTCTGGAATGGGAATTTGCGCTAACAGTTCATCATCTATGAACGACAAATCTGTCTCGTATACAGTATCTGAGTATTTCGTATCTGTGTCTGGAATGGGAATTTGCGCTAACAGTTCATCATATATGAACGACAAATCTGTCTCGTATACAGTATCTGAGTATTTCATATCTGTGTCTGGAATGGGAATTTGCGCTAACAGTTCATCATCTATGAACGACAAATCTGTCTCGTATACAGTATCTGAGTATTTCGTATCTGTGTCTGGAATGGGAATTTGCGCTAACAGTTGATCATCTATGAACGACAAATCTGTCTCGTATACAGTATCTGAGTATTTCGTATCTGTGTCTGGAATGGGAATTTGCGCTAACAGTTCATCATCTATGAACGACAAATCTGTCTCGTATACAGTATTTGAGTATTTCGTATTTGTGTCTGGAATGGGAATTTGCGCTAACAGTTCATCATCTATGAACGACAAATCTGTCTCGTATACAGTATCTGAGTATTTCGTATCTGTGTCTGGAATGGGAATTTGCGCTAACAGTTGATCATCTATGAACGACAAATCTGTCTCGTATACAGTATCTGAGTATTTCGTATCTGTGTCTGGAATGGGAATTTGCACTAACAGTTCATCATCTATGAACGACAAATCTGTCTCGTATACAGTATTTGAGTATTTCGTATCTGTGTCTGGAATGGGAATTTGCGCTAACAGTTCATCATCTATGAACGACAAATCTGTCTCGTATACAGTATTTGAGTATTTCGTATCTGTGTCTGGAATGGGAATTTGCGCTAACAGTTCATCATCTATGAACGACAAATCTGTCTCGTATGCAGTATCTGAGTATTTCGTGTCTGTGTCTGGAATGGGAATTTGCGCTAACAGTTCATCATCTATGAACGACAAATCTGTCTCGTATACACCCTATGCATAAGGGCTAGGCCATGGAAATACCTTAGTTCATCAGTTATTGAAAAAAAACATTGCTTTCATTGTAAAGAATATATCGATTCTAGTAATCTCCAAAAATTTCAGCTTACTAACATTAAATGATAAAAAGCTACAGCTATTTGAAATTAGAAAGATTTGTATGGAAACAACAATCAAGGCCTGACCAGCCTCGTTTTCATGTTTTTGACACATTTCAAATGCTTATAACTCTGCAGTGATTTAATATATAACAACAGAACTCTACCAAATTACTAATTTAGACATGCTCTTTCTTGTAATCAAAATATATTTTTGAAATCATTGATGATTCATGGTGCTCGTTCCCAGTCTTTACTCTTTATGCATAGGGTGTATACAGTATCTGAGTATTTCGTATCTGTGTCTGGAATGGGAATTTGCGCTAACAGTTCATCATCTATGAACGACAAATCTGTCTCGTATACAGTATCTGAGTATTTCGTATCTGTGTCTGGAATGGGAATTTGCACTAACAGTTCATCATCTATGAACGACAAATCTGTCTCGTATACAGTATCTGAGTATTTCGTATCTGTGTCTGGAATGGGAATTTGCGCTAACAGTTCATCATATATGAACGACAAATCTGTCTCGTATACAGTATCTGAGTTTATTTCATAGTTACTCAGATTTACCTATAGAAAATTCCCTAGATAAAAATGATACGGCATTTAAAATCAACCAATCAATAGCGCGAACGACAAGACTTCACTAGTGAAAAAACATCGTACGTCCAACGAGAGTTGCAAACGATGAATTTTCACTAGTGAAAATATTTGGTACGGGGAATTACGAGCGGTAGCTTTGTGAACACGGTAGCTGTCAAACATGGATGACATTCTACCTAGATTTGCTCTCTTCGACGGCACTGTTGATAGTTTTATAGACGAGCAAGAAAACAAAAATACCCGCCAAAAGACAGAGAGAGATGTTAACCTGCTGAAGACTTTTCTTCATGCCGTTAAAGACGACGAAAGGGATGTCGAAGCAATTCCTCCAGAGGAGCTCAATGAAATTTTGAGCGAGTTTTTCATATTAGTCAAAACAAAAGAGGGCACTGAAGGAATACGAACCAACCTCTTTGAGGAGCATGCTTTCCAGCTTTGAAAGATTCCTTAAAAGAAAATCTTATGCTGCTAGTATTATCAACGATCTGGTTTTCGAAAAAACAAGGAAAACCCTAATTTCAAAGCAAAAACTGCTGAAAAAGAAGGGTAAAGGAAACAAACCACAAGCTTCCGTAGCTCTTACTGAAGAAGAAATCAGAATTCTGTACGAGAAAGGACTCCTTGGCATGTCAAGCCCTGAAGCGGTTTTGAACACCATGTGGCTAAATAACAGCCTGCATTTTGGACTCCGAGGAATACAAGAACACCGTTCAATTTGCTGGGGAGATGTTAAACTGAATAAGACAGCAGGAGGAGTGGAGTTCCTAGAGTACAACGAGCGACAGACGAAAACAAGGACCGGCGCGAATTGCCGAGATGTGAGGCCGTTCCCTCCGAAAATGTTTTCAACAGACGGTAGCGAGAAAGATCCTGTGGCAGTTTACAAGTTCTTTGCGAAAATGAGACCGGAAAAAATGAAAGGAGAAGATTGTCCATTTTACCTGGCCGTAAACAATACCAAAAAGACGGAATCTCTACAAACGAAGCCCTGGTTCAAAAGCAATGCAGTTGGTATCAACAAACTTGGTAGTTTGATGAAGGATATGGCTGAAAAAGCTAGTTTGAATAACCCAAAACTTCGAAATCATAGTTCCAGAAAAACAATGCTTCAAACTCTAACTGACAACGATGTCCTACCAGCACACATTGCTCAATTATCAGGACACAAAAACCTCAAAAGCATCGAGAACTACAGCCACATTTCAACGAAGCATCAAATACAAATGTCGAATATCCTAGCAAACATGACTAGTACTAGTACTAGTACTACATGTACATCTTCAGCAGTAGTTGAGCCACCAACCAACACAGAGTCTCCACCACAACTTTCTAGTACTAATGGTCAGCAAGCTTTGGCGCTGTTCACAGGAGCAGTCATTCACGGAGGGCAGTTTTCAGTCATATCAACACAGTGAATCAGAGTGAATCAATCACCACCAAGCACCGAGCGACAAAGAAAAAAGAATTCGGATTTCTGATGATGAATAAAGGCAAGTCCTATTAAGCTTATAATCCTTTAAAACGAAACACAAAAAAAGAAGAAAAGAAAAAAAGAAACCAAGAAACTCAACGTTTTCACCGCCGTTAAAGAACAATCTTACGTATTCTGTGACTTCAGCAAGTGCTAAAAGTCGGTTAGTGTGATTATAATTTTTTATATTTCATTGCCAAGTTTTGATAGTTTCATAACGGCATATTTATACATTGAAATTTTATAGTTTTCTTACTATTCCTTAAAATTTGTTAACATTTAATACTTGTCAAAAAGATATCTTAATGAAGGCAGTTAAATAAAAAATTAATTTTGTTCATAACTATGTTTTGTTGTATTAGTTTTCGACGCTTCTCTGTCTCTCTGTTTAAAACAAACTTATGCTAATTTTCATTCACAACGCAGCACTGATATGGCTTCCAAAGGCGCTACGTTTAGTATCTATAAAATCTGAGTACCTATGAAATAAATAAATTACACATGAAAAGTGCTAGTACGATTTTTATTCACTCGTTGTTTCGTATCATAAAACTCACGCGCTCGAAGACTCGCTTGTTTGTTTTATGACACTTCACAACTCGTGAATAAAAACCGTACGCGCGCACTTTCCATGAAGTAATCTCTATATTTCGTATCTGTGTCTGGAATGGGAATTTGCGCTAACAGTTCATCATCTATGAACGACAAATCTGTCTCGTATGCAGTCATGTCGATACCAGAAATAAATGTCATCGCTAGCAAAATCAAAATCAAAATCGTAGGAAGGTAAATGCTGTCTTGAGCTAAAGGGATTAACTGGACCCAAAGAAGCACTAGCGTTTCGGCTGGTCGCTCAAAGCGTAATAAAGCATTGGACTTATGTCCTCAGTGTTCTTTCTCTAATGAGTTTTTCTTCTACCCCTTGTTGGAAAAGATTTGTGGCACATGTGACCTAAAAACTATGCGCTGCTTTACGAGGTAGACCAGCCGCCTTGAATAGCTTATCAGGCAAAATCTTGTTTAAGTTATTTATACCAACTATTGCCTATTGGCTTTTTGGGGGTAAGGCTCTCCATTTTGTTTTGCAACTTCTTGTAAAAACTTCACAAGCCAAAAATCGAGGGACTCAGCACTTAGGTGTTCAAGTGAAGTTAATTCTTGAATAACTGTTATATCCTTAACTTCCCATGGAAAACTTTCCTTCACAGGATCTTTGTTGAGTCTATCTTTCTGCCACTCCTCAAAAATCTTTATAGCCCATTTAGTAGAATATTTAGTACTCGAAGGTACGGCATTTTCTAATGTTTGCCTTTGCTCTTCAATATTTTGCACATTTCTAAAGCACTTCATCTTCGAAATGACGCGTAAGCATTCCAATTCAGAACTAAAAAACAAATCGAATGTGAAATTCCAATGCTTCTTACTTAACAAAGAATTGTTTATGAAATATAGCATCTTAATCAACGCTCATGACACTTTTTTTCCTTAGAGAACACAATGTTTTATTGTTCTCTCACAGTTGCATTGTTTTTCACGGACATTAAAAACTTGAAATGTTTAAAAAATAACTGAAAACATTTTGAATAATATACTTTTTTTTTACTTTAGAACATGTTTTAAGCTGCACAAAAATGTAGACTATTTATGGGTTTTAGAAGTCATGTAAAAAACTCGCATTCGCGTTTTATTGTGGATATTAACACTCGGCCTGCGGCCTTGTGTTTATATCTCACGATAAAACACTCACGCTCGTCTCTTAAATATCACTTCACTTTGCTTCCTCTCTTTTTCTATTATTTTTGATGATAAAAGTTAAAATATGTTAAAGGTTATCAGGAATATTATTTAAAGAATATGTAAATTCGATGATCGGTAAATTCGTTGCGTCTAATCTCATTCGTTCTATATAGGAAGAGCAAAAACAACCGGTATTGGAATTGAAGCAGAGTTCAAGTAATTCTGTGATATCGAGATTATGAAAAGTAAATATAGAGCTGGAACAAGTCATGCAGATCCAATCTAATCTTGTGCTAATGCCTGGGGTAACTAACACCTACCAATCTTCTCTTCAACCTTTATTCATTTTTCAGAAAAAGGTTGTTCGTCTAATGACTTTTTCTGATTATAGAGCACATACCAATCGTCTTTTCTCAAAGTTGAATATTCTTAAATTTTTTGATCTTATTTTCTTCAGAAATGCATTTTTTATGCATGACTTCTATTCAAACAAATTACCTCAATCTTTTAATACCTATTTTATTGAAGTAAGTAAAACTCACAAGGATCAGACTAGACTTGCTAGTAAATCCTCCTTCTCTCTTCCAAAGGTGCGAACTAATTTTGGAAAGTTTAATATAAGATATATTGGTGCACAAGTCTGGAATTTAGTTGATGAATCCCATTAAAAAGTTAAGCAAAAATGAATTTAAAAAGAAACTGAAAAGTGATCTACTCAATAATTATTCTGTTTGAGCTCTTATTTAATATTTAATCATTTATTATTTATTGTCTTATACTATTAATAACAATTATAGTTCTTGATCCTTTTGTAATTGTCTATTGTTTTGATCTTGCTATCTATAATTTATCTATAAAGTTTTAATTTGCTTTTCTTGTAATATTACCACTTATTATGACTGTTTATATATTTTTCCTTCTCTTTTCATCCTATTTATCCCGACCATTCATAGTCAATATTGTATATAGCTAATTACCTCGACTAGCCTTAAGGTTATTGTAATTAGCTAACAACCAACTTCTAAGTTTTAATTATTTCTTTTTGAATATATTGTAATAATAATTAAGGTTGTAAATAAAATTGTTGTTGTTGTTGTTGTATGTGCTTTTAAAGTAAAATACTTTTAAAAGACGGAATTTCCACTAAGACCAAACAAAATCGAAAAAACGTGGCACAAGATAGTGAACAAATCCCACCACGTTTCTAAGGGGTATACTAAAGGGTACCAATGGACAAAGTATGAAGGATTGTTTTGCCGCTGCTTACAAATTATAAATCGCAAAGCATTGCCATTTTTCCTAACTGAATTATAGCAAGCTTTACATTCTATCATATCAAAGAGTATAGTTCATACATAACATGATTTTGTCCAGATCTTTCTGAGAAGTAATTTGAACTGGTGGACTTGAGCCATCTTTTCGAAGATATGTGGTTCCATATCTGGTCCAGATAAACTTGCAATGATATTTTTTCTTTGCTTCAAGACACTTATTAAATAGTTGTCTGTTCTTTGGGTAGCGTTCAAAGCCAGGTAGATTGGTTGTTGTGTACTTACCGCGCAAGGTGGTTCTTGCATTAGAACTCGTCTCTTACTTGTCTTCTTGTAAACTTGATAATGATGTTCGGCGGTCCTGAATTGGGACGATACATTTTTCAGTCTGTGAGTGACTGAAATGTCGTCGTCATCGAGCTCAACATCCATAAGAGAGCCAATGCTCTTTATAATTTCATCGGTGTGTTCATCCTTCGTGGTCAGGATGCCTTTGATTTCTGAACAATCACGCCTTCCATATTGTTCTTGATCATTGATGTCTTGATTTCATTGAGAAAGTTCGTTAGTCTAATTCAAGACTTGCGTTTTAAGAAGATGTTTTTCTATTTGAAGTGAATCTACAGTCTTTTCGAGCTTTATACTCTTTTCCTTCAAATATTCATAACTCTTTGAAATAAATTCCAGAGATTTGATCAATGGTTGGATTTTCTGATCGAGCAGAGCTCGAGGTTATTATCTCTTTTATTTAGTGTCTTGAGATGATTTTGAAACGTTACTAAAGATGATTGGCACCAAAAAATAAAGTACGGCAAGACAATCATAGAAAAGAAAAAAAGTTAACGAAGCTAGAAGAAGTACAACATCGACGCCGCTGACCAAAAAACCACTATTATTATTGTTATTGTTATTTCTTCAATACCTGTTATTTATCAGTTATTCATTGAGCACTTACATTATACTATTTCTTTTTCAACAGCTTTTTCCTGGTAATGTAGACGTGAATACTGTAAAGACAAATGTCCTAGACAGTCCAGTTGACGCCAGGCTTATAAGGTTTATACCAACGAAGTATTATAGAAGGAAAGCACTACGTGTGGAAGTATATGGACTCAAGAAGCTAGGTCTGTAGATATGATGGTTATCCATTCACCCTTTCACCCACCCTTTAATCGATTTTTTCATTGTCTATTATTCTATACTTTGTTCTATTTACATTTACGTTGTGACTTGTACATCAGTTATAGTATTTTGTCTTTTTACAATTCATCCATCCATTCATCCGTCTGTACGCACGTCTATAGAAAATAGGTAACACCACAGGGATCCCAATTTATAAGTAATACTCTATACTATTAAGATCGTTGTCAGTACGTGCGCACTGCTTTTCGAAAAATGGAAGTAGAATAATCGTTGTTTTAATATCAGGAAAAACCTTTCCAGATTTGTAATCTTTTGCTAAATAACTATAGTATCTCTAGGCATGTAATATATTTTCAGGTTCAAAACCTTATTCCTTTCAAAATTACCGCGAGATAAATTAATTTTGCCATAAAAGAAACACACTCGCTAAACTACCATCTCAGAGCTAAAAATGTTAACACAAACACAAACCAGCTGCACCAAAAAACTAAAAGCAAAAAGGATTGTTGTCGTAATACAACCTCATCCCACGTTTTCACATAAATATATTGATTGACTGATTGATTGTGTTATGGAGAAGAACTGCACGAGGACGTCGTGTGTTGGCTCAAAGGTTTATTTGTACTCCAACTCAAGGCTAAATCCAAATCTAAATCTAGTTTTACAATCAGCTCCTATTTATATTGAATAATTATATTAATCGATCTTAATTGGTTGTCAATCATATCTACTATTAATTAAAGAGTATTTGCTATTAACTAAGGAATATTTTGGGGGCGTGGCGCTGGAGTAAAAGTAGATTATTTTGGTATACGAAAGCCGAATAATAAATCAATCAAGAATCCCTTAAAGTACGATTTGTAAGAAAGCGATTGGTGCTAAGAAGAACAAGTCTTATGCCAGTAAAGGCAATTAAGGCTAAGCTCAAGAGCTCGTTTTAACCTTAATAACCCCGGAAATATTTGTTAATATGCGTAGCTAACCTGTCGGGACATGACCAGCGAGTTGCCTAAGTTCAAGGTAGCTCAAGGTCAGAATAAGTCTAAGTCAGGCTAAGACTTGCCTTTATAACTATCGCGGGTTTGTGAACTATATTTGATATGCGCCGAGTTAGCGCTCGTCTAGTTAATGAACTATAAAAGCATTGTAAAATATTCGCCAAATTTCTGTCTCATAACAATTGATTGATTGATTGAGCTGCTCTCGCCCAAGTCTTAAAAGTCATTTATCTAGTGTAATTCGAAGTCGCATATACTTCAACTTTTTCTTTCTCTAAATTGTTGGTAAAACGCGTGTTTTGTCTTGCAGCTAGGTCCGCTTTGCTAAGCAACGAATAGCGCTGTGATTGGTCGGTTCGTGCGTGCACTAGATTCCGCGATGGTTTTCTTCTCAATTCAGTCTTAGCAAATCAGCGCGAGGGAATTTGTAGCCATCAGTGATCAGATGTCCATGCACTTTGACTCGAAATCTTTCCAATCTCGCGAAAGTCTTGAACTTCCATATTATAAACTGAGCAAAATACTGGAAAATATTAGCAAAAAGCGAAACAAGATATATAGGAATAGCCCCGTAAAGGTAGATTTCTTCAACGCCTTTTATAGGCATGATCCGGCAAAAGTTAGTGTCGGTGGTCAGCTTGAACAACATGTCATTTTAACTTCTTGATTCAGTATTTTGCTTCCTTTTCCCAAGCTTTAACATAATTAAGAAACTGTCTCTGTAAAAATCGCCCACTGAATTTCGTTAAAAAAAATTTTTTTTCTCAAACTCTGGCCATTGAAAGACTTCATTGAGTTAATCTATGAATCGAATTTGGTTTGGTTGTAAAAGCTTTTTTGACTGCGCTAGGAGCCGTTACGATTTTGACTGCCTGGGGCAGGTCTTGAGCCTACGTAGACCAAAAATTAAGCACTTTTTTCACAGCGCTGTATTCACATTATTCCGTAGTTTTCAGAATTTATTTTTATACCAATCTGTAGCTACACTATTGTCGTTTCACCTTCATTTCTTAGAAAAAAACAATAGTTGATTAGGGTGGGCGAGAATTTTGTTTGCGTTATACGAGAACAGTATGCTTGAAATTGCATTGTTAATTTATCGAGCTTGCACGTAAAGATGGATAAACATATGAACTTTTGTAATTGTAATTTTGACTATCATCTGACTGAAGTCAATTGTACTACACTGATCAGCTCTAGATATTGAATGCCGAATAAAGCAGATTGTGGTCCTTTTACGCAAAATCGAACATGTTTTCTTGGTTACTCCAATGAAAATATCAGAGCAAAATGTTTTTACATTGTCCTTGTAATAAGTGCACCATTCATTATTTAATATAATCACGAGTGATTTTATAACTTGTCTCGCTTGTTTCTCTGCCGTATTTCACTTAGAGTCTTATAGTCAGAGTCTCATTAACGTTATTTTATTGATTTATTTGGGTGAATATGCTTTTTAGTCTGATGTTGGATAATATCTTCTCTTTTGACATACTTCAGCTGTAGATTTCACTCGTTACACGAACTATTTGATTGATAGTGACCTCTAATTGTCAATGATTATCTGCTTCGCTCGTTCTGGAATACTAACCTAATCCACTTTGTCATTATAAAGATTAACGCCCATGGATTTCACCAATTACAATGTATATTTAATAATTTAACTTAATATGCCCAGCAGGCTTGACATGTTTTCCCGTGCCAAGATTGAGGTTCATTAACAACTAGACGCTCTTGGAGCGTTCACTGGGTTGCCTGTGCGAGAGCTCTCCAACTCACCAATCCTCATACTCTATTATTTCTTACCAAAGTTTTCCATTTGGGTTCAAAGTCCCCCTTTATTAAAAACATTTTAAATTCTAGTAAGACATTAGTGTTGCGTTACTGACTTGTCAACGCATATTATATTTCTACTTGACCTACAAGAGTACCTTTCAAGACTAGCTGATGAAATAAGCATATCTATTTCAGTATCGAAACTGTTCGCTGCAAAACAAACGTTTTATCAATGTAAATACTCTTAGCCAAAATGTGTTTAACTGTTCATTTGTTTTTCCCTCAGTTTTAGTTTTCTGTATTTTCATAAATGGAAATATTCAACAAGGAGTCTTGGCAGTTCGATTTCTTGTAGATCACTATCAGCTCGTCTGACTTCTACAAGTTCTTGGAGTCAGCTTTCATCAAAGCTTTGTTTGTCACTCGTTTTGTAGTTTGTCTCTCGTTCTGTAGTTTGTCTCAGTATATTTTTTGGTATCTGAGATCTGGTAAGATCTAGTTTGATCATAGCTAGGTAGTTTATAGATTCTCTTAGTCTATTTTGACTAGTTTGTCTAGTTCTACGATTCTCATACCGTAGTTTGCTCATAGATTCTCAAAGATAGCTCATAGATTCTCAGACTTCTCTCTTTGAGTATGTGGACCAACCCGTTCCAAAATCGCTCAATAACATCTTTTAGTTTGTGTCTACCACGTACGGCGTGTGTGTTTGTATATAAGTAGTTTAAGCGTAGCGTTAAAAAACCTAAAGACAATATTACACAACATGCATACAGACAAAATAGTACTTCACAAACCCTGAACGAATGAATTTATAGTGACACAACACTAAAAGCTATAAATACATCGTCCTCGATGTCGTGTGGCAACTTCATTGGACATTGGACATTGTTTACAAGTTCTCGACCAATCATGACGTGTGAAATTATGGTATACCTGACCACGGAAAAACGGATCTCATTTTAAGACTGGTTTGCTACCATAGCAACCCAGTAATGAGCAATTTTCATATTCGGGTGAGACTTTTAACAACGTTTTCTCGATAAACAAAAACACTACAATCTCGTAAATAATAATAACAATAATATACTTTATTTAATGATGGGGAAACAAAAAATCAATTTAGCTAAAACAAATCTTACATTGAGCCATCAAAAAAATGAATGAAAAATAAATAAATACCAGGGATGTTAGTGCTGCAGGCCATCGTTCTATAGTCTCTCAAATTTGCTATGCTCCTTTCTGTAGTCTTCCCATAATCCCTTATGATCCCAGCGCGAGCTCGAGGTCAGGGTAAAATTTGCATAAAAATATATTCAAAATATGCAAATTTTACCCTGACTTCGAGCTCACGCTGGGATCATAAGGGATTGTGGGAAGAGTGTGGAAAGGAGCATAATTTGTTTCTTTCCGTCTAGATCGCCATTCAAAAGTCCGTCTTCAAGATCATGAACTCACGAACACACGAAATGGCGTTTAGTTGGCGCCAAAGAACTATTTCCCGAGCATGCGTAGTACAAAATGCCTACATGCTGGGTTTTCACGGATATCTATAGAAGCGAAACTAGATTGCTCTAAGTATAGGTAATTATATCGTTTCGAGTTCAATTTGGGATTAATTTGCACGAGTGTGTTTTTCAAATAGTTCAAATTGCACGAGATCGTAAGTCGAGTGCAATTTGAGCTCTTTGAAAAACAAACGAGTGCGAATTATCCCAAATTGAACGAGAAACCATATGATTCCTTGTTAATAATATACATGAAAAACCTTACAAACATTACCGTCCAACATTGAAAATCTCAAGAAAAAACTCTAAGCGCGCGCTCAATAACGTGAGATAGCGTCAGCAGCGCGCGCTCTTTAACTGAAACCGACAAAAATTTATTCAAAAACAAACAAATCACCAACGTTTTAGCCGTTGTTCCTTCGCGATCGGAAAATGCATACTCTTGATGCTTAATAACGTTATCAACAGCAGAATCAAAAAAGTTTGGTTTAAGACCGTTTTCGGAAAATGTAATTAGTGGGTTGCCTGTGGCAAACCACTCATAAAATACCTTTGTTTTTTCTGTCTTCTCCTCGACAAAATGGAAAAATTGCGCAATACTATCCATATATGGATTGGATGACGTAATCATAGACTAATCACATGCAACTTGGAGGCTTATCGAGGAACGGTGCATGTTCTTGAGGATGTGGCCAACAATAATCTTTAGCTTTTTTATCGGGACGCTCAAACTACTCAAAAGCGAATACGCTGTTCGCGGTAGACCCACATTAAAAGATGTTCTTGACCGATTTACGAACGGGTCGGTCGGCGAACTCGAAGAGAAAGCCAAAAAAAAAAAAAAAAATGCCAAAAACCTCCAAAGAAACGCGAAAAAACAAATCAATCAATATTAATCCATATTTTATTTGATAAAGCAGGTTATATAAACAATATTATAAACATTGCATCGGCAGCCACAGGCTGATGTGGACCTGCTATATGTAATCTATTAATCTATAACATAATTTAGATAAAATAAGAAATATATAACAATACTTTAAAATATAATATTACTATAATCTAAAAATGTAATATTTGATAGACTGATGTTTAATCAAATTAATCAAAATAAAATCCGAACATACACCCACTTGCGAGAGTGAAGAATTCAGAGGGAAAGGGGTACATTAGAAGACATGAGAAAATCCCAGAGGATGAAATTATTCCCATGTCCTCCAATGCACCTCCCATCCTCACCATGACAGCGCTCTCGCAAGCAGGTGTACATATTATATAAATAAATAATAAATAATAATTAAATTTATCAATAATGTAGTAATAAATAAAACCGTCTTTCTTATTTGAGATCATAATAGCTTCTTTATTAAATGAGAATTGAAGAATATCTTTGGAAAGCTTTTTTTTTTTTTTTAAATCTTAAAAGATTGCTTTAAAGTCTTCTTTACTAACCTCAGAAAGTTTCACTTTCTTATTTATGAAATTCCAGATAATTGGACCCCTATATTAAAAAGAACTCCTTCCTAATTCAGTCTTTACCCTAATAACATTAATTTGATTACTGAATCTTGTTGATCTAGATGATTTAGAGAACAAGTCCGAAATTTGGCTAGGAGCAGACCCTATAAAGACTTGATGCATCTTAAGTAATATGCGTCTCTTATATAAATACTTAATAGGAAGCCAGTTACATCGAGACATGAACTACTTTCTAATGAAGAAGGGAGATGATTAATTATCCGGCATGCTCGGGCATGAGTAGAATCTAAGCTATTAAGTAGTGATTGGGAGCAATTACCCCACACCGATATTCCATAAGTAACACTAGGAATAATTGTTTTGAAATATATTTCTTCTAGAGCTGTCTTAGGTAAATATGACATTCTCCTTAAAGCACCGACTTTATTAGAAAATGAAGTTTTAACTATGTCTACTTGGGTATGCTAAGAGAGTTTCTTAGCAATTGTTACGCCTAGGCAGGTTGTAGGATTGACAAACTTCACAAAGCCATGCCTAAAATGTAAAGGCTGCAAGGGACCAATAAACTGCTGTTTCCTCAATATCTAGCTTCAGTTTTAGAAGGATGGATTGTTAATTTGTTTAAAGAGCTCCACTTTGATACCTGAGCCATAAAACCATTTAGGGATAAAATAATGTGCTCAACACTTGAACCAATTGAATAAATTGTAGTGTCATCAGCATACATCAGGACAGAGCCATCTTTTACTTGATCAAGAAGGTCATTATTATATATAGTACACAATCTTGGACCAAGCAACGATCCTTGAGAAACTCCGAATTTAATGGGAAGGAGGACTGATCTTTGTTTGTTTACTTCTGTATATTGATATCTATCGAATAAGTAATTCATTATCCACAGATGTAGTAGGCCAGAGATACCAATTGCATTGAGCATTAAAGATAGAGTCCTTTTTTAAAACCCCATTGGTGCTCACTTAGGAGGCCACAATCTTGTAGATGATTATCGATAATAGAACAGATTTGGTTTTCAAGGAGTTTTCCAGGAATACTGAGTAGCGAGATTGGTCTGTAGTTTGAAACTTCAGAGAAGGAACCCTTCTTACGAATTGGAATAATTTTAGCTTGTTTCCATATATCAGGAAATTGGCTCGAACATGAGCTTTTATGAAATACAGTGAAAAGGCCATCAGCAGCAGAAGATTTTATCAGGAATAAGGCTTGTGATGAGATGCCATCTGGACAAAACATAGGATAAAACAGGATAAAAAGACTTGAAATCACAGAGCTTGATAAGACGGGGCCGTTCGCCATGCCTTATGACGTCATCAAAGGCAATATCGAACGACTCCAAAGCAATAGAACTCGACTTAAGCTTAAATGTTATTCCAATGAGCTCAAGTATTGACTCAGCTGAGAACTGTTTAACAAAATACTTTGAATACCACAACTTGAAGACCGAAGGTGTGAAAACAACAGTCACCGTTTTTAAGTTTTACGAAGACAATAATACACAAACCACAGAGTTTGAACATCGCAACATGAAGGTGGATTTGATTATTCTTTATACTGTTTTTATTAGCATTAACTTAAGGTTATTTGAATCTTTTATGCTTGAAAACAATATTTTATTCATTCAGGTTGCTATGAATACATTCAGTGAATGTGGTATATTTGAAAAAGCTGTGCAGTTATCTGTTATTGTTCATGCTGATCGATACTAAAAAATCAATAAATGATTCAAGATCTCGATATATATTCGAAGTTTGCTTATTTTAATTGTGTTGGACAGCGCTGTGTTTCTAGTCGCGACCGTGAAGGAAAGAGCAGGAAAATAAGAAGCTCTGTTCGAAAATGTATTAAGAAAAATGTGCCGAGGTCTTCTCGAATACATTTTTTACTTCTAGGAGTCGCATATTTTATAAGACTTATGCAAACAAGGGAAAAGTAAGATAACGATCTACCATCAAAAACACTTGTAACTGGTTTAAAAGACCTCGTAGAAAGCATCGAACGACTAATGTTTGTCTAGACTATCAAGACAACCATATTTACTGTTCACAGAAGTACCTAAAATGATCACAATGTTCAATAATAATACATGAGAGACTAGAATAATAAAAATTGGGGGGCTAAGATTGGAAAAGAGAGACTTTAGTATGAAAGTCTCCTCAAACTTTCCGAATTGAGCCAGTTTTAAAGTTTTTTCCTACACCACATTCTCTTGGACCACATTGGTCCTACTGAAACAAAGCTTGGGCTCTGAACAAGGTCATGCACTGCCACATGCATCCTACGCTCCATGCAATCATGCATAACAGGCAACCCACTTTACGTTCTTGGAGCGTCTTGTTTGTCCTGTACATGTGTTACAGTTGTTTGCACTGTGTTACACTTGAACTGCACTGCTCTAAACCAATTAAATTTTTTCATGTATATTATTACAACCGAAAAAAGAATCATAAACTCAGGTTTTATTGAATACCGAAAGGAATAAAAAGCATAGAAGCATGGTTTAAGCGAATTGGACGAGAAAGCTTTGTGTCACCAGGCAACAGTCGTTTGTGTTCGATACATTTTTTATCGTTGTCTGTAGAAAGATTTAGAAACTTGTTTTCAAGGGATGCAACTCTCTCCATCGATCTTTTTCATGCCCAACACTATAACCATGATTTCTCCGTATTTTATACATGTAATTCCAGGGGGGGGGGGGGGGAATTTGACTAAAATGGTCTCTAGTAAGCTGGTTTCATTTTTTTAAAATTCTTTTTGCTCCAGGGGAGGGGTGCAGGGGGTGAGCACGTCCATGGACTGACTTTGTGCCCTTATTTTGAAGATAACCAATACGAAATAATGTTTTCTTTCTTTGATTCTGAGGGTTGAACCCCTCCCTGGGCCGACTTGGTGCGGTTACTTTGGAACTCCAAAGATATCCATCACAAGTAAGGTTCGATCTTTTTTTTGGTTCGGTTCGGTTTTATAGGAAAACGAAGGCGCACGAAGAAAAGTATTTACCAGTTTTTGCTTGATTTTCTAGTTCGCTTATATCATTTAACACTCTCTTAGATTATAACCCATTTCTTTTCAGTGAGGGAAGGTAAGTTTTTAACACAGAATCTAGTGCATAAAAGCCAGATATTCTTATTAGGAACATAAACAGTTATAGCTGGTGTAGTTGATTATGTTGATTATTTATCTTCGTACCTATGAGATACTTTTATGATGAACTCGTTCCACTAATAGACCTTTTTAGCTTCATATGCAAATTGCCCATTTCAGACCACATGACATTCCCTTGAGAAATGTTCTTTTGTTAAAATATTTACACATGAAAGAATCAACTCTCAAGAGTGGCATCACGTGGTCTGAAATGGGCACAACAAACAACGAAGCTAAAAAGGTCTATTAATTTAATTTAGGATAAACACAACTGAACATTTTTCTAAAAAAAAAACAGTTCATGTGTTAACAAAATTGCATTCGTGAATGGAGGTAAACCTTTTCCAGATTAAACAGATGCATATGATCAAAAGATAAATTGACAGGCTGCGGTATCTTTATTTAGTTTGCTCATACTGCCTTTTGTCTCTATTCTGAGCCCTTTTCAGTTGAACTAGACTACTGACTTGATGTCAACAAACAATCGTATGATCCGATCTGTCTGTATTTTAAAAAGCTACTCTTTTCTGAAAAGCGCATATATTTTGTATCTGGCTTAGTCATTTGAAAGCAACTCTAGTGTACGTCAGAATCACTATCATTTGTGTAAAAGGGGATGGCCCTCCCCTTGCTTAGCTTGATAAAAAGACGTATCACTCCCCTTGAGTCTACAAATTTGACTGATGACCCTCGGCCTCTGAGGCCCCAGCCCTCCCACTCAATAAAAACCGTACCTTTGTTAAAAGATGTATTTTCTAGATTTTATTTCCGTCTAGTACTTTTATCTAAATTGGGCTCCCTGTGGTAGCACAAATCCCATTGAGAGAAAGTGTGCTTTCTTCCGCATTTTCCTTTTAGCTTCGCATTCATGATAAGCTTAAAAGGGATATCTTTACTTGCATCAATGCATTCCTTCACCGATCACCCCACCCTGCAACACCTGTATTCTTTATTCATTCATCAACACATCCCCATCTTACCTCTCTCTTTACGGCACTCCTTACTTTACTTTCTACTAACATTTCTTCTATCTGTTCAATGCTATCAACCCGTTTAATTACCTTGATGCATGCACGACTCTATTCAATTCTATTCAATTGTGCTGGCGAATCTAAAATCGTTACGCCCTTTTCATAATTTCCACGTCTGTGGGCTTTGAAATCTCTTTCTGAAAGAAGGTTTTGTTTTTGTCAGCACTTAAAGTTCTAAGCTAGGTTAATGGAATGTTTCTTTTAATATTTTTACTTCAAGACATTCGCGTTCGTCTAACGGGAGGTTCTACACCCAATCAAGGGTACGTTGAAGTCAAAACTCACGGTAACTGGGGCAAGATTTATTCTAGACACTGGACGACGAAAGAATCAAGAGTAGCCTGTAAAATGCTCGGTATGACTGGTAAAGCAAGTCCATGGTCACCGCCGGTGATAGCAGAACTGCCAACAATCCTGTCTCTGGAAAGTTGTCATGGAAATGAGACTTCACTTTTATACTGTAAACCCGCAGATGACACAGTGCAAATAGTGTCTTCTACGTTTTACATCAGAGGTGTTTCGTGTGGACATCCTACTGGTAAATATAGAAATATTTTATTTGATTATCTAAGCAATATTAAAATCAGCTTTTTATGTGCAAGTAATGAATAAATGGTGATAGTTGCTAAGGAAAACGGAAATGTTTGTTAATTGAAGTATAACTTAACGGTTTATCGTAAAAAAATACCATCCTTGTTTTTTTACGATGGTAGCACTCAATAGCCAGTGGCTTAAAAACCTGTGGACCTCGTTCCATGATCGAATTAGACCTTAGAAGCTGATTTTTGTGGAGGGAGGAAAACCGGAAAACCCGGAGAAAAACCCTCGAAGCACAGGGGAGAACCAATTAGAAACTTCACTCATATACAACACCGAGCCCGGCAGGACTCAAACTCGGGTCGCCTTGGTGAGAGACAAGCGCTCTCACCGCTACTGCTTCCCAAGGGTGTTTCGTAAAGCTTCAGATCATTTCGCAAATCGTTGTGTTCTAAAGCACAAGCTACAGTTATGGCAGCGTTAACTAGTGCGCATGCGCAGAAATACAAATTACGAAAAATTAAAAATCTTATTTACAACTAAGATTTTCTAAAAAAATCCTTAAAATTAGTTTTCACCGCTCGTCTATAAAGTTAAGCATGGGTTTACTCTTAGTTTAGCGATTTGGAAAATATTTAGATTTAAAATTTTCAACAGGAATCGGTAGTCTGGCCTTTTCACCGTTTTCAAAAATAATATTCGAAAAACAGCAGCTAATAGCTAATAGAAACTGGGGCTTGAGGACGTCTACAAATTTTGTTGTAGACGATTGGAATAAATTAGATGAGTCCTTAAGGGACGTTTCATATTTAAGTAAATTTTAAAAAGCCTTCGCAAAGTAGTGTTTTAGTAACCTGTGAATGATATTTTCTAAAAAAAAGTCTAGTAGAGTGATTTTCATAAACACATGAAACCCGGTGTTCTAGGAACTTCTTGAAAAAGAGCAGTCGAAAAATATAAAACTCGCACTCATAAAAACTGATGACTTTGATCCGGCAAAAAATGAACAACATGCATGGCTGAAACCTGTGTTTATTCAGGTTCAAGAAAATGTATACTTCTATATACATTAGACGAGTAGTTTGTGAGGTATTTAGTGAACACGGTCCCGAAGGTCCCCTGATACCTTACAGCCAAAACCGTTGTATCGCGCGGATTGATTTCAAATTCTTCACTCGGATTGGGTTTTTCCTAGCCGTCAATCATTATGCAAATTAGAGGTTGAACAAGCTTGCTCGATTGCTTGCACAGATTCCGCCATTAAAGAGTGTTTAAAATTCAAACTTTTCTAGATAATCTAAGACGAATCGACGATATTTCTAGAAAAAATATCTTCGTAAGATCGAGCCCATGAATATTCTTAGGAAATAAGCATTATATTCCTGCATGTGGTTGAAAAACCTTGATGAAAACTCCAACATCAAATCATCAAGAACATGTGTCTCTTGACCATACATAAAACTTGTGCTAAACGGTGGAAATCAGATTGTAAATATAATAATTGAAATAACTCCACAATAATGATATTTAACCTTCTGCTATATTACTAATCTTCTCAAAGCCCTAGAATCTCCATAAATAGACGTCCATTTTGAACTCGTTACTCGGTTTGAAATGCAAAACAACAGCCCTGCGATCGTAATCTGTAAATAAATTTATTGCTCTTACAGCTGTTATATGGAAACCAGCTGAGGCTCGGTATTACTAGCTATACGAACCAGTTTCTGAATTGCAAAAATCTATCTTTCAAAAGAAATTTTTGAACATTTTAAGCAAAATATTCTACCTTGTCTACTAGTGCACAGCTCGAGATTCTCACGGGAGACCATTACTAGTACAGCATCCATTATCATGGCAATAGCTTGAATACTTGACAGGAAAAAAGGCTGAAAAACAATTCTCCCCCTCGATTTAAAGCTTAGAACACTATCGATTATTTTTAAATGATCGAAGAAGTTTGAATTTGAAGCACTTTGTAATGGCGGAATTTGTGCAAGCAATCGAGCAAGCTTGTTCAACCTCTAATTTGCATAATGATTGACGGCTAGGAAAAACCCAATCCGAGTGAAGAATTTGAAATCAATCCGCGCGATACAACGGTTTTGGCTGTAACTTCCATATACACCTAACGGCAAGAATGTTGTCATATAAAAATAACAAAATGACAAATAGGAATTAATTAGAAATATTTTCTTTATTTTGATTCTAAAGCCGCCTAGATTAATGAGAATAACTGTTTAGTAATATACCAACAAGATTATCTCAAAAATATCAGTCTATACCTTCAAAACAGTGAAATAATTACGTCTGTTTTGCAAAAATAATTTATTCCTACTTATTATTTGTTATTCTTTTACCGAGGAACTTTCTGTAAATCACTTTGTGACGTTGGCTATTTCATTAAAAATTATTATTATTATTATTATTATTAATGCTTACTTTGTTCCAATTCATTTCAGCTATAATTTCGCTTAGTCTTGGGTAATCCTAAACTCTTGTTTTCTGTATTTCCTTAATATGAAGTATGACGTCATAAATTATATGTGAGTGATGACGTCATCATACATATCAGAAAAGAGTCCATTTTATAAATTGGTTTTATGCATGAGTTTAACACATAAGAATAATCTCTTAGAGATTGAAAAACAACCGTGGTTAGTGTTGTTGAGACCCGGGGGGGAGGGGGGGACTCCCTATTGAAAGAGGGTGGGGATGCTCGCCGAAAATCTTAAACATGGACCCTAAAAGGGACCTGTGTTGTCAGTTTATGGGCGTGGCAGGGATAAAATTCTACCCCTAAGAGGGATCGAACCAAGCAAAAACGTATCCAAGGCTGGGTTTCTCGATTTAATTTATTAACATCAAACGCCTTCTGCTCGTATGAGTTTATGACGACGTCGTCATATACAAATCGTTAACTGAACCCTTTTATAGAAGCATTGTTGTTGCTGTTTATTTTAAAACCCCTAAAAGGGACCACAAAACTCAGCTGGTGGGCATTCTCGTTCATAACACCCTAAGCGGGACCAAAACCTCGATTTCAACCCCTAAAAGGGACTGCGAGCATCCCCGTCCATTCGACCTCCGAGTCCCCCCCTCCCCCCCCCCCCCCCGGGTGTTGAGACCCCACTTTTAAAAGTTCCAAATCCACCACGTCACTATTCATTTTGTGTGTGTTTTATTTTACGCAGTTAACGTGGAAAGCGAAAGAAAAACTCCTCTCGTCACAAACAAGGTAATATTTCAAAACCTAGAGCTAGTGTTTCATTTGGGTTACAAACAGCGATAAATTCATGAAAGCACGAGGCTGAAGGCCAACTGACCCGCGATGAAGCAGAAATAAGCTACGCGTTTTTGATATAATTTCTGAAACTCATTTTAATTTATAATAAGAGGCTCAAAGTATTTTTTTATATATATTAAATAATATAGCAACAATTATCAGGATTTAGAGGTAAATACAAAAACTATTAGTCATAAAAAGCAAATATATGTATATATATAGTGTGACCAGGGAGTTGGGAGACACGGCATTCTACAAAGAATTACGTGTGGTCTTTGATGACACCGAGTCACGCCTGTACATGTCACGTTCGCATTTACTAAAGGCGAAATCTACTGGAAATATCCTTCTATGTTTCAGCTTTTATAGAAGTAGGCTTTACTGGACAATCAAGGATTTTTACGGACAGTAATTGTGAACCTATACGCTTTAAGAGAAAAGAAATTTAAAAAAATGTGTTTACCATGGCCTGTTAGATAAATTTTAAAACAGTCAACGTTAAAAGTCTCGCCAAGTATAACAAATTTCTCCAACTTTAAATTTTTATTTCTCGTCGCAGAATAAAAAACCCCAAAAATGCTTTTAAACACGATTAGAATATTGTTTCGACTTTTTGTTATCTTAATATCGGCCTTTTTTTTATTTAGCACACGATGAAAACATTTTTTGAAAATTCGTTACTTTTCACAAGGCGTCAAAGTACCCTGGTAAATAACTTTTTTCACGGTTATGAATTTATTGGAAGACAATAACATTTCAGCATTTTAAAGTTAAAACATTATATAAAACACTGTTTTAAGAATTAAATATATAGATATTTTTGTAAAGGCACGCGAACCCTCCGAAGTTGGAGTATATTTTGGCTTTCTCCAAGGGTCAATTATTGACAAATTCGTTTTTCTCGGAAATAGAGCGATATTTCGACAAATGAAAGATACTGTGGTATATCTCGCATAAAGGCCTACCTAATACCAAAACATGAGCGAAATCAAACTTTTGCCTGTTGCCGGCGTATGTTCGATTTTTGCTGACATCCCCTCTTAAATTACTAAAACAAAAAAATTCTTGGGCAGCTGTTAACCTTAAGGATTTGCTCAACCCTACTTGGTCAATATCAAAATTCAATGAGATTTACGCCAATATGATTCGATGAAAAACTGGTTAACATCGATATCCTCCAAATAGCCTAAAATTGGCTTCTAATAAACAGGTAGAGGTTATATTCTACGGCAATGTAAATTATTTTCTAGGATATTCAAAATCAATTTTAGGAAAAGAATTCTATGAAAACGCGTATGGGCACGAATAGTTTGTGTCCATAAAATATCAATAGGACTTGCCCATCGTATACTCTGACGTCATATGCCATGAACTGAACCTTATCTAAAGTAATATCTTTCTAAGTCAGATTCATAGTGGTTACTTCATGGAAAGTGCGCGCACTGTTTTTATTCACGAGTTGTTTCGTATTATAAAACTCACGCGCTCGAAGACTCACTTGTTCGTTTTATGATTCTTCACAACTCGTGAATAAAAACTGTACAAAGCACTTTCCATGTTTTTTTCTGTTTATTATATTCATACAGAGATCTTCAATTTGGTTTGATAAGACTATTTTAGTTTACAAAACGAAGCTCAGTTTACAAACTAAAAATTATTCAAAGGATTTTTTAATTCTTAATTTTAAAACGCTCTTTTACAAGCATAATAAAAACTTATTCTGAATAACTTTTTAGATAATCGAATTCGGTATCTAATTCTAACCTTTTCTATACCAAACTGAATGAGTGAGAAAGCTTACCGAGGTTTATTTAGTTTCAGTAGTCGCTTTAATACAAGAACAAAACTGCCTCTCCTCTTTAATTTCGTGTTATTATTTCATTTCAGTACTTTAAACTTTTCCAGTAGATTTACATCTTGGTCAGCTTTTCTTTCGCTTTACTATTGGCATTGCATCGATTTTCTCTTTCGCGGTTTTGTCTTCTAAAACATTGTTTCATACATGTTTTGAAACTTTTCAAACTTTCTAGTTTATTGTCGGCAGTCTAACACAAAACAACAGCCAGTTGCTGTCTGCTTCTGATTGGACGTATCGTTTTTCTCACACGTGAAGAAAAGCTGTACGTGGCTTCTGATTGGACGTATCGTTTTTCTCACACGTGAAGAAAAGCGTACGTGGCTTCTGATTGGACGTATCGTTTTTCTCACACGTGAAGAAAATCGTACGTGGCTTCTGATTGGACGTATCGTTTTTCTCACACGTGAAGAAAAGCTGTACGTGGCTTCTGATTGGACGTATCGTTTTTCTCACAAGTGAAGAAAAGTCGTACGTGGCTTCTGATTAGACGTATCGTTTTACTCACAAGTGAAGAAAAGCGTACGTGGCTTCGATTAGACGTATCGTTTTTCTCACACGTGAAGAAAAGCTGTACGTGGCTTCTGATTGGACGTATCGTTTTTCTCACAAGTGAAGAAAAGTCGTACGTGGCTTCTGATTAGACGTATCGTTTTACTCACAAGTGAAGAAAAGCGTACGTGGCTTCGATTAGACGTATCGTTTTTCTCATTCGTGAAGAAAAGCTGTACGTGGCTTCTGATTGGACGTATCGTTTTTCTCATTCGTGAAGAAAAGCCGTACGTGGCTTCTGATTAGACGTATCGTTTTTCTCACAAGTGAAGAAAAGTCGTACGTGGCTTCTGATTGGACGTATCGTTTTTCTCACAAGTGAAGAAAAGTCGTACGTGGCTTCTGATTAGACGTATCGTTTTACTCACAAGTGAAGAAAAG
>JALHLI010000134.1:0-51791 GCA_023349425.1 Anthopleura sola
GTATGCCGCTGAGCACGTACAAGGTATGAATGTGCCGTAGCACTGAAATGGCTTCCTATTGTTTTCAAATAATAAATATTCCAATCACGATGCGTAGTTACGGTAAAATGCATGACTTATAAGCATGGCTATACGGAATTGCTGTATCGTTCCTTACTCATACGAAAACCAGTTTAATGTTGGAACACTGAAATGGTTTCCCATCTCAGTAATGTTTTCCAATTTCTTTTTCAGGCATCAAACTACACACGACATCAAAATTTACACCTCGCTTAGAGATCAAAGGTCTGAGTATTTCTTTCCCACAGAAATGACATTAATTAATTAATTCTATAGGTAAAAAAGCGCTATAACATCGAAATGGCTTCCCACAAAAATGCACCCATTTTTCTTACAAAAACCAGATTTCTGGCCGATCGCAAGTTCGAGATTTTTCTTCTTTGGCTTTTCATGAAAGAGGATACTTAATATCACTAAAACTCAGAAACAAAGTTCGTCCAACGTTTTTAAGATAAGTTATTAGAATTATAAGCTTTGTAAGGATGTTCAGAAAGAGGATTTCCCACACCGGTGGTCTGTTACAAAGATATTTAGGATGTGGTAGCGACACGATCGAACGGGCAGATATCTTGACCTTAGAATCACTCGAAATGGGATCTTTTTGAATGAATACAACTAAGATACAAGACAACAATGGCCATTTGGAATCGCAGATCAAGCTAAGTATCGAACAACTAAGTATTCGCTCCTCTTCGGAGAAAATTCAGGTCGTTGAAGACCCGTCCTAGCACGTAGGTACAACAAACATAGTTTGGAAGAAAATTTCTACAAAATGTTTTATTTCTTAAATGAAAGGTTTCCACTAGAGAACTAAGTTCTTTGAAAATTTATCCTGCATATTTGTGTATCATTTTGTACATCAATATATCTTGACAGTATCTAGCGATATAGGAAACCACTTGTCCGTACTAACCACACCGTTTTAACTACTCACAATTAACGCTTTACTGCAGGCTACTGTCAAGATGAAAAAATTCTGATAATCGTTCGAAATATGACAGAAAAACAGACAGTTCTTGAAGCTAATTTTGTCAGAAACGTCAAGTAAATGTAACTGTGAAATCCTGATTAGAGTGAGTCACAGCTAAATATATTTTGATCAGAACGAATGGTATTAAGAATCGTTATGATAAAGGCAAGTGGCTCTTAAACTATTGAAGCAAGCTCTTAAGATACTCAACACTTAAGCGACTTTATTGGTAATCCTTTAGAAATACTACATTGAAGCTAATCGAGATATGGCTGGCACAGTATCAGTAGATGTTTTAAATAAATACTAGAATAATCCATATATACACAATGATAGAAAAGATGAACCTTGGAGAAATGTCATCTTGGTGATTCTGGTTCCCATTTTCAGTGATTTAAATTCTGGTCCTAGTGATGAACCTTGAAGAAGTCCAATATTGGTTATTCTATTTTCCATTCAAAGTGACCTAAATTCTGGTCCTAGTGATGAACCTTGGAGAAATCCAATGTTGGTTATTCTATTCCCCATTCCAAGTGACCTAAATTCTGGTCCTAGTGATGAACCTTGGAGAAATCCAATGTTGGTTATTCTATTCCCCATTCCAAGTGACCTAAATTCTGGTCCTAGTGATGAACCTTGTGGAAATCCAATGTTTGTAATTCTATTTCCCATTCCCAGTGACCTAAATTCTGGTCCTAGTGATGAACCTTGAAGAAATCCAATGTTGGTAATTCTATTTCCCATTCCAAGTGACCTAAATTCTGGTCCTAGTGATGAACCTTGGAGAAATCCAATGCTGGTGATTTTATTTCTTATTCTCGGTGATGGCTAAATCCCACTCTTAGTTATAATTCTAATTTCTAAAACCGCAGTTCCAGTGTGTCAAATCCCATTTTCAAAGCGCAAAATGTAAGCTAATGCCATTTTCCATGTTTTGCTCTTGTTCTTGAAGAATTGTTATTATTAATTTATTTACCAGAAAGAAAAATCAAAGGCCGCAAAATTTTTAAAAATTCTATTCATGAGGAACTCAAAATAATACTAATTATAGAGATGTAGGTGTTTAATGGCACCTATTGTTCACATATTAAACTATTTCAAGTCAGCAGGACCGTTATTCTGGAATATTCTACTCCTAGTAACTCATTAATGTGTTTTGAAGCACTAATTTAGTGTTATGTCTTTTCTAAAGTGAATAATAAATTAACGGTCGGGAATTAAATCGGCGGAAATTCAAAAAGAAAATAATATAAAATAAGAAAATATTATAGTCATTCTATGGTCTGTTGATTATTGGTGATTTTTATTGGCACTCATGGAAAAAAAATAACCAGAATTTATAAGTGAACGAGGAGGATAATAATGATAATAATAATAATAATAATAATAATAATAATAATAATAATAATAATAATAATGATAATAATAATAATGATGATAATAATAATAATAATAATAATAATAATAATAATAATGATAATAATAATAATAATAATAATAATAATGATAATAATGATAATAATAATAATAATAATAATAATAATAATGATAATAATAATAATGATAATAATAATAATAATAATAATAATGATAATAATAATAATGATAATAATAATAATAATAATAATAATAATAATAATAAAGAATTCAGAAAATTCTAGACGTTAAATGCAAGTTGTGTATAATCTAGTAAGCGACCACACCTGCTAAACCGACCACCGGTATTTGCCAAATAAACTTATTCATCGACCAGGTGTCGTACTAAATAAACCTCCCTAACCGACCACCTCTCACTTAATAAATCTCCATAACCGACCACCTGTCTTATTAAATAAACCTTCATAACCGGCCACGTCTCTTTACTAAATAAACCTTCATAACCGACCACCTATCTTACTAAATAAACCTTTATAAACGACCACGTCTCTTTACTAAATAAACCTTCATAACCGTGCACGTCTCTTTACTAAATAAACCTTCATAACCGACCACCTATCTTACTAAATAAACCTTTATAAACGACCACGTCTCTTTACTAAATAAACCTCCCTAACCGACCACCTCTCACTTAATAAATCTCCATAACCGACCACCTGTCTTATTGAATAAACCTCACTAACCGGCCACGTCCCTTTACTAAAGAAACCTCACTAACCGACCACGTCTCTTAATAAATAAACTACCCTAGCCGACCTCAGGTCAAACAGTAAGACTATCTTGTTCATTTGAACTTGGCCTTCTGTGAAGTGAGCCAACATGCATAGATAACACTTAAATAATTGATATAAAATATTTTTTGCCGATTACCCGTGGGAAGAGGTGGGCCATAGGTGTCACTGAATCCCCGTGGGGAAGGGGGTTGGGCATGGGTCACTGGGTCACTTGGTACTCGTGGGGATGGAGGTGGGCGATGGGCCACTTGGGCCCGTGGGGATGGAGGTGGGCGATGGGCCACTTGGGCCCCGAAGGGAGGAGGGTGGGTCATGGGTCACTGGGTACTCGTGTCGAGGGGGATGTGTCATAAGCCACTGGGGCCCCGAAGGGAGGAGGATTGGTCATGGGTCATTGGGTAATCGTGTGGTGGTGGTGGGGCATTGGTAGGCTGCTCGACAAGGGCTACGTGATTGGCTGACAGACTGAGGACTGAAATTCAATATTTACGAAGAAGCTTAAGTATATAGTCTTATCCTGTTCCTGATATTTTTTTAATACAATATTTGCCCAAGGCATGGATGTATTTTCGACTTATATACACAATCGTTTCAATAAATAAACCCACAGAGTCTAGATCAGATAAATGAATATGATTACTCTAGATAATCGAGGAAGAGTGACTTTGCAATATAAATAAAATATAGATACGAATATTCCGTGAAAGTTATTAACTGTTAACGGAATACAAGGGTTTTAACCCACCCCCTTGTGATGACGCCCAATTAACTTCATGACAAAACACTGATAGATTCGAATTCTTCTCCCTCCCTCATCGGCAATGACTCCAACAAGCGACAAAGATAAGAGAAAAACTTATGAACCTTGCTCAAACAGAATACAACTCGTTCTCGAATCTTATCCATTGATTTTCTAGCCTCAAAACTGGTCGAACTTCGCTCAGAAAAGCTTAGACTAAAATACTATTAAAATCTCTTAAAGCCTAGGAGAAGCAAAGGAAATTTTTCATCCGCTTCAGCTCCGTTTCTTCCGGCCAATTACTTTAGTTTCTCTCTCTCATAAAAGAAAAACAAGACGTTGTGCAAATGAAATCTTAAGGGTTTGCAGATAATGAGGTGTTTTTTTTTTTTTTGTAGCATAGCTACGATAAATCCTTAGCTTACAGATAGATACTCGATAATCTATTATTTTAAAAAAATCCGCTCTCTATGTGCTTCCTAGACGACGCCATAAAGTGAATAGCGTCTAAGTGCAACTGTTTTTAAATTGGAAGTTTTTGTTCGAAATCCAAAAAACACACGCATTAACTCAGGCAACAGCCAAGAGAAAGCCTTTACTAAATATATGAGAAGGCTCCTATTCTTGATTGATAATTTAATTTTGTCGAGCTTTTTTTTTTAAACAAGATTTGAATGTAAAGTTTATACTCATTCACTAGAAAATAGGTTAAAAATTGATATCAAAAGTCATTTTTTTTCTGAGTCATTCTCGAAAATATCTCTCGGTGAAGAAGGGATGACAAAGCTTTAGTAAAAAAAAAAAAACAAAAAAAAAACTCTTACCTTGATTGTATTGCACTTTAACAGACTAGTTGAATCGAGCAAGGGATAGCAAACTACACCAAGTCGTTTGAGAAGCTTCTAAGGTTAGGGTAGACTATATTGATGTTGGATACTAGGCGGGTTGACTTCAAGTTAAGTGTTTCAAGACCATACATACGTTCTCACATCCCCTCGATATAATTATGGCGGAGCTCCTCATGTTTTGCCAATTTTAAGCCTCTTGTTGATAAAATAGCCCAATCAAGGCAAAGCCTAAATATGACGAACTAAATGGAGACTAATGATTGCCTGAGGGGGATATAGAAAGGGCTTTAATCGTCATGAAAAGAGAGTGAATTTTAAAACTTTTAAAACCTTAAAACATACAATTTCAATCTATAAACAAACGAATGAAATATTCTTAAATACTCGTATCTTTCGTCTTCAATTCTTCCTTTGGTATCGATAAAAATGTCGCTTTTCGTTGGGGAGGAGAGGAAAGGAGATTTTTTCCCAGTTGGCTAAATTTAATCTAGACATGCCATCTGGAAGCCATTTCACAGCTCATCAATGTTTTCTGACACGCCAACATTTTGTAGACTCCCGGCATTGCGAAGATTTTTTTCATCTTAAATTCTAATTGAATTTTTCCACGTTGACCTATTTCAACCTTCCTCAAAAAAAAAAAAAAAAAAAAAAAAAATAGAAAGTTTTTTTTTGTGAGAAAAATTTCCTTTTGCCATTTGTTCAAATATTGTTGTTCCGTTGTAGTTGTTTACTTGGTTCTCTAACTTACGTTCTTTGTTGATAAAATGAAAAAGAATGAATTCACTTTCTCAAGAGATTTTTACCATCAACATACGTGCTATTCTCATTCGTTTTTATTTATTTAGGTAAGTAAAACATTTGCCTGTTAATAATTTTCTGATAAAAATCTTAGCCGGCGCCGAGGTTAATCTACCACACTTTTCTATCACCAACCGCCAATCAAAATACGATTAAAACTCGCTACAAGTTTAGGATTTCGATGGTAATCAGGATGATAACATGAAAATATCTCAGTAAAAATCAAATTTATTACAAGTTCTGGGTATCCTTGCATGAAAAATGCAAAAATTAAGTTTTTATTTAGAAAATTTAATCTGCATGTTTACATCCTATCTATTCATATATTTTTCTTTTCTTTTCTTTTCTTTTCTTTTCTTTTCTTTTCTTTTCTTTTCTTTTCTTTTCTTTTCTTTTCTTTTCTTTTCTTTTCTTTTCTTTTCTTTTCTTTTCTTTTCTTTCCTTTTCTTTCCTTTCCTTTCCTTTCCTTTCCTTTCCTTTCCTTTCCTTTCCTTTCCTTTCCTTTCCTTTCCTTTCCTTTCCTTTCCTTTCCTTTCCTTTCCTTTCCTTTCCTTTCCTTTCCTTTCCTTTCCTTTCCTTTCCTTTCCTTTCCTTTCCTTTCCTTTCCTTTTCTTTCCTTCCTTCCCTTTCCTTTCCTTTCCTTTTCTTTACTTCCTTTCCTTTCCTTTCAATTTCTTAAATAGTTTCTTTCGTTTTTCTTTCAGTTCTTTTTTATCTTACCAATGTGTGAAAGTAACTAAAAAATAAATAGTCAATTTTTCATTTATAACATAAAAAAACAGCCAGTTTTCATTTGTCGATCGGTTGATCAAAGAATAGAATAGCCTCCAACAAGGAAAAAATTAAGCCTCTGCGTATAATTGTCTCGCTTTTAGATTCGCTACCGAACACGCTTCCCTGCGGTTGATATGATCATTGATGAGCCCTCCCTAAAGATCTCTGTTTTTACACCTTCTGGTTGGATTAAAAAGCCATCTTAGTTTAATTTGTTTATCTATCGGTAGTTATAGAAATTTGGTTTTTCAATCATATCGGCATGTGTTGAAAATCATCCACCGATCTGGGCATAATAATGGATCAGTAGCCTCTCTAATCCGACCGTAAATTAGGAGTACCATTGTAGAAGAAGAAGAAGAAGAAGAAGAAGAAGAAGAAGAAGAAGAAGAAGAAGAAGAAGAAGAAGAAGAAGAAGAAGAAGAAGAAGAAGAAGAAGAAGAAGAAGAAGAAGAAGAAGAAGAAGAAGAAGAAGAACCTAGTAACCATACCAACTTGTATCCTAGCAACAAGTTTGTAAGTTCTCTCACAAAAGGAAGCTTACTTTTCTCCAGGTTGTCCGGTTTACCTTCTTTTGGCCAAAAAATAATAATAAATAAATAAATAAATAAAAAAAAAAAAAAAAAAAAAAAACAAGACTTTCAAATTCCATGTTAACTATACAGGGTGCCTCGTAAAACACGATCTATTTCTAATAAACACCATACTCACAGTGATATCCAACTGATATATTTCCTCCTGCGTTTCCCCCAATGTTTAAACATCAGAGTTTCTCAGTTGAACCTAGCCTATTCCTGAACACAGTGATAAATTAACTCATTTTACGACCCCTTAGGTTAAGCAAATTAGAAGAGATTGGCATATATCTGTAATGAATTAGCTATTGATCAATAGCTGTGACAAGATCATCTTATCAAGAACTAAAATCCCAGGACCAACACGATGGAATGATCTTGAATTAGAACCTTATAATAAGGTCATTAAGTGATTTTTTTTTAAACTTTTAACATGGTTATAGTTGTAGGACTATGTCTGAGTCTGTAAAAAAAAAAAACAGATTTTATCGATACTCTAAAACAACCTCGGCTAACTCACAGATCGAATTGTAATTAAGCGAGTTAGATTTTGTGAAAAATCCTTGAATCAAAGGAGGAACCTAACTCTACTCACATGTGATACCGAGTCAATGAGTTGAACCCGAGACCCCAGAGGTCAGAGGCGAGTGTTTTATCCTTAATCCACCGTTAATTCAACGATTTATTCACATTTCGTGAAACTCATTTTCATAAGTACACGGCCAAGGGGGGAAGGATGGTGGTGGTGGTGGTGGTGAGATAAAGTTCCCTCTATCTCCCCTTCAGAATCTTTATCAAGTAGCGACTAAAACGAACGAAGTGAATATTGCTACATCTTGGCGCCATGTTGGCGGAATACAGAGCGACCACCGACTTTGTGAAATACCTAAACATCCACATTTTAATCTTAAAATATTGCCTTTGTTTTTGTTGGCATCTATTCTGATCCTGTCTTCATAACCAGCATCTGAAATAGCGGCTTATTGTCTAGCGAAATCTCTTATTGCTTAACCTCTGACACCGAAACCGATTTTAACATGATTACTTAATAGAAAACAAAAAAGTCTTCCGCTTCGAACGTGTCTTGTCGCTCTTCTTAAGCCAGTTTGTTAAAGATTGAGTGACCGTGATAAGAGTAAGACCTACTCCACTCCCCAGTGGATGACCGTTGAACTATCTCTCGAGGGAAGGGGTTCTACTTCGTCTTGATTATATGACCCAGGGGATCTCCTGTCCTTCGGGAATTGTTATAACAACCCCGTCAATGGAGAATTTTTAATTTGTATCCCAGCCGGCTATTAAGAAAGGAAGGAAGAATGAGCTCAAAGAAAGAAAGGAAGGAAGGAAGAAAGGAAGAAAGGAAGAAAGGAAGAAAGGAAGAAAGGAAGAAAGGAAGAAAGGAAGAAAGGAAGAAAGGAAGAAAGGAAGAAAGGAAGAAAGGAAGAAAGGAAGAAAGGAAGAAAGGAAGAAAGGAAGAAAGGAAGAAAGGAAGAAAGGAAGAAAGGAAGAAAGGAAGAAAGGAAGAAAGGAAGAAAGGAAGAAAGGAAGAAAGGAAGAAAGGAAGAAAGGAAGAAAGAAAGAAAGAAAGAAAGAAAGAAAGAAAGAAAGAAAGAAAGAAAGAAAGAAAGAAAGAAAGAAAGAAAGAAAGAAAGAAAGAAAGAAAGAAAGAAAGAAAGAAAGAAAGAAAGAAAGAAAGAAAGAAAGAAAGAAAGAAAGAAAGAAAGAAAGAAAGAAAGAAAGAAAGAAAGAAAGAAATACCTTTTAGAATGGTAAACGTTCATTTGAAAACCCAGTAATTATTCATGTTTTATTTAGGAACTTTTTAACTTTATAGTGATGCATATTTAGTGAAGACATAACCTCCAGCATTTTTCGCCTTTTCCAAGTTGATTCAGCGTTTATCTTCATCAATCTTGAGACATAACGGCGACTTAGATTAATAGAGTAAAAAAAAATTGAATAATTTAAAAAATTCGATTTTGACATCTCCTGTTATGAAAAGATAAGACATTGAAGAACCGATGCAACGAGTTTTGGCGCCAAAATCTCTACACAGACGCGTGTGTACTTCACCTGGAATGTCTAAGTCTTACTTTTTATGACCTCCTATTGTTTCTTTCTCTCTTTTCGTCTCGGTTTTCAGCATTGCCGCCTTGCTATTTTTGTGTTGTTTTTTTTACATGTTTTTACTACAAAGTTCTCCAAGATTTTGATTTGATTTTTTTAATTCGAGTTCAAATGTCACGAAAAAAATTGAAAATGGTTGAAAGCAGCCATGAAGATAATAAAAAAGAAGAACAAGAAGAAGGAAAATGATCGGAAAAGACAAAAAATTAGGAAAAATGGGTGTTTTCAATCATTCTTTAAAACTATCATCTTACCTCATGATTATAGTTTCAAAATTTTCATCAAGCAGCTTTCGAATCGTTCGAGAAATTTGAAGAATTTTTTCTGCTCTTCTATCCTCGTATTTCAAGTGATTTAAACATTTTCATTGAGAAGTTAACTGTATTTGGCTGCTTACCTGTTTATTGTTACATCAGATTACAACCAACCAAGTCTTAAAATTTTGGAGGAATAAGACCGGGTGCGCTTGCGCATATCAAAATTTACCCACGCCTGATATGTGGCACGCTGTTTTAACATGTGGGATGTGGTACCATGTTGACGTAAATAGGTATCTGATATAAAAAGCAATGGGCTTTTAAAGGAATCGTTTATCGTTTTGAGGTGAGCTAGATCAGACGATAACCATACCACACCATAAAAAAAAAATAGTTCAAGCAATAAAATCTATCGTAGTATGAATGGCATTTCACTTTCGAAGATCTGCTTCGAGCAATTTTGCAGGCGTTTTAAACGGTCGTAAAAAGAATAACTGCTTCATGAATCCATGAGAAGCGAATCAAAAGATCTACTGATTGTTAATCCGCAATAAATTAACCAAGTGACATTCCTTCGGGGCTTTTAAAAAAAAATTTTTGAAAATTTTTGAGAATTTTTCTTTTCTTTTCGGCTCACCAAAACAAAATGGCTGGGTTTGCGCGATGTTCTTTGAATTTCTTTAATGAAATGAAAACAATCTTAAAAGCCACAAAATCCCAACAGCATAACACCAAACCTTGCCTTCCTCTCTAAAAAAAATGTTCAATGCTTATCTATATTTTTGCAGGCTGCTAAATTAAATGCCATACGGATCGCGTTAATAATTCAAATATGAATGGGAGTATTCGAATGTAAAGTCATTCTTTCGTTGCACAGTTTCGATTCGCTTTTTCAAATTCAAATATGCCATGAATAAAAGCAAAAAAAGATAGAGAAAAACTTCAAATAGAGTACTTACAAGATTGTGGAGCTTTGGTTTCTTCCTGTTTGTCCCTCTTTTAAGAGGTTTAAAGTCCTTGCAGTGTTCGAAGGCTTGCTGGACTGTATTCCAAACAATGTCTGAGTGACTTATCGTACAATAGTGGATTAACCTTTCAGACAGATTATACACTCTATGTTATAGATCCATTTCCCAGGCCTGGTGCTCTCACCGTGAACAAATACCCTCCTATACCCGACCAAGCTAGCTTCCTAGATCGAATACGACCACTACATTTTGCCAGTTGTTGTTAAAAATCAGTTTTCCTGTACATAAAAAAAGATTGTTTCAAGTAAAACTACCATTGCGATTCTGAAAAACCCGCCCTTAGAAAATAACCTTTAAGTGAGGCTCGAAACTCTTTTATCGACCATATTTTGTCGAATCACCTTTCTTAAGAGTCCGCCAGTCAAATCTATGGAAAGTATATTTTCATCAAAGTCTTATGGAAGAAGAAAGTTCTTTGGAAAAATATATTTATTAACTAGATTTTGGATTCTAGACCAGGTCAGTTAGGAATGAACCTAGCTATTTGACCGATCTCTTTGAGAATGTATACTGAAACCTTTATAAATCAACTGCCCGAACAGGTTTTCAAAGCTAAGATCTAAATCAAAACACATCATGATTAAGGTTATTGCAAACGACAAGAAAATACCTACTTTACTAAAGAGGATTCCTTGTTTTCGTTTGTCTATTCATCGATAAATGGCCATCAAGTTAGAAACACACTACGCCGTGGTCAAACGAAAAGGATAGGTCGCTCACAAGAGGTCTATACTCTTCATATTATCGCATAATGCACGTATATCTTAGTGGTATATGATACCAATCGTTAATCCTGATCCTCGTTGTTTTTTTAACACGAGTCATTACTGATACCAACTGTCTGGTCACCCTGTATTTATTAACACTAAAAAAACTCTTTAATTCTCAGACAACTGTGGTATATCTAAGATAAACCACAAGAAATGCACTTAACTTTAGTATTTGTGCAGATTTCTAGGAGTTAAATTATTAAAATAGTGATAAATGAAGACAGTTTATCTAAATAATTTCGTATAAATGTCACTCAAAAACGCAGTAGTAATGAAAAAGTGAACATTTATCGTCGTTTAACAAGGTATAGAATTGGCACTGCCATACCTCATTACATGATAAGTGTTCCTACATTATTATAAAGTCAAAAGTTTAAACAAGGTTCATAACGAAGTACTTCAATAAGCTCTAAATTACTAAAGAATTTCTTTACAAGTAATATAAGATCAAATCTTAATTCTATAAGCCTTTTTAACAGGTAAACACTAGATTTATCAAAGACGGTTTGACATTTCGCTAAATATTTTGAAAACTTGTCACCTTAAGGATGTCTTTTCTAATATTTTCAAAAAGCTTTTTTATGAGAAAAAACTCAAATATATTGAAGTTTTGGCTTGACGGATTAAGAATTATTTTCTTTGAAGTAATTGAAAGGACTAATGGAAGGAACATACTTTTCAATATTGATCTAGGTTTACAATATGCTCAATAAATGTCTAGTAGTCTGCGATAGGAAAGATTGGAAGAATTTGAGAAAATGTTATTAAAGTAGTCTATTTTTAGTACGTAGTTATCAACCTGCCTGCCTGTAGTTGCCCCCCTGTATCTAGTGTTCCCCCTGTATTTAGTGGTCCCCTGTATCTAGTGTTCCCCCTGTATCTAGTGGTGCCCCTGTATCTAGTGTTCCCCCTGTATCTAGTGTTCCCCCTGTATCTAGTGGTCCCCCTGTATCTAGTGGTCCTCCTGTATCTAGTGGTCCCCCTGTATCTAGTGGTCCCCTTGTATCTAGTGTTCCCCCTGTATCTAGTGGTCCCCCTGTATCTAGTGGTCCCCCTGTATCTAGTGTTCCCCCTGTATCTAGTGGTCCCCCTGTATCTAGTGGTCCCCCTGTATCTAGTGGTCCCCCTGTATCTAGTGGTCCCCCTGTATCTAGTGGTCCCCCTGTATATCTAGTGGTCCCCCTGTATCTAGTGGTTCCCCTGTATCTAGTGTTCCCCCTGTATCTAGTGTTCCCCCTGTATCTAGTGGTCCCCCTGTATCTAGTGGTCCCCCTGTATATCTAGTGGTCCCCCTGTATCTAGTGGTCCCCTGTATCTAGTGGTCTCTCTGTATCTAGTGGTCCCCCTGTATCTAGTGGTCCCCCTGTATATCTAGTGGTCCCCCTGTATATCTAGTGGTCCCCCTGTATCTAGTGGTCCCCACTTTCTAGTGGTGGTCTTTTCCTTGGTTTGAGGGTTGTCTCTGGGTTTATTCTCCTGTATATTCCTTTCTCCGCAAAACCAATAAAAGAAATTCCAATTCCATCTGTGCGTTAGACGTCCACCTGACTTTGATCAGTACGAGGCTGTTATAGGATATCTATAAAATTTGAAGTATTTCTAATTGTTACCCTATGTGGGCCCTGTCATATCTCTGCCCTAAAAATGTTGAAGTAAGCTGAACATCTTGGACATATTTAATTTTTTCCTAAGTGCTTGTTTAATGAAAATAATCAAAGCCGCTTTGAAGTAAGGAATATCATTGCTTATATTTATACACACCTTAGGTCAGGACCAAAGTTTAAAATTATCCTCGGGTACTGACGCGGATAGCACGGCAATCATTATTGTATGTAAGTCCCCTGCGGGTTTTGATCAAACGTTGACCGACCAAAGAAAATCAACTCGGTCTTGATAGGAAAAGAAATCGCCTTCCGATTCTTAAAAAGAATTTGTTCTGAATGAATTGTTTCAATTTTGAAGAAAGACAAACGGCTCGTTTCTTTGCCGGCGTACTTTGAATGCACGATGATTGAATTCCGGTGAACAATATGACATTTATTTTCATTCCTTTAGTAAGGTTCTTCCTTTTAGAGCTGATTAAGGTGTATTTGTTTTCATTTTGGCGTTAAACTGAACTAACATTGACGTTTTTCATTATCTTTTTATTTTGAAAGAAAAAATTTAAGTAGTGTTTTGAGAATTAGAGTCAATGAGAAAAGCGTTCATTAAAGATCTAGCTTACCAGGCCAACTTGGGGTTAAGATTAGAGCTGTAAATAGCAAAACCCCTTTCAAATCACTTATACGTTTAGTCAAAACGTTTGCTATTAGTGTATATAGTGGGCATTGATTATTGCATTTTGGATTTTGTTTTTTTATGAATTCATGCTCTGGAGTTGGGAGAAATTTTGAAGCTATTGTTAACGTCTTTTAAAAAAGAAAAGAAGAAAGAATGAAAAATGAAATAGAAAATAAAGACACAGATAAACAGGAAGGAAGGAAGGGAGAGAAAGAAACAAAGAAAGGATGGATGGATGGATGGATGGATGGATGGATGGATGGGTGGATGGATGGATGGATGGATGGATGGATGGATGGATGGATGGATGGATGGATGGATGGATAAATGTACTAAATAGGAAAACTCGTCTATTTGAACAAGAAAGAAAGTCTTAGAAAATGAAAGGTCGTACGTACTGATGGAAGACAAGAATAGAGTAGGAGAAGTCATTAAACAATCCTCATGGAATGTCTTATAGTGACGGCATTAGACCGGACGTCATATAACAAGCAACACAGATCAAACATGAAATAATTAAGCGACAGGCTTCGGAATAACGAGACATCGTTCAAATTCTACATTAGTGTGATTGTAATGAGTTCCTAAATGAAAAATGAGTCAACTGGCTGATCAGAAATAGATAGTTAAACGATAAAGAAAAAATGAGAGTTGCCGGCTTCTTGAATCTTAGGATCTGTTGCTAAATTTACTTCCTTGTACGTCAATAATTCAGCTTTTGATGGAATTTTGAAAACAAAGTGGATTGGCAGCCAAAAATGATGAGGGCCACAGGTTGGCAGCCGCTGCGGCCACCTTCGTAAAATAAGGAATATGTTTATCTTTTTACTTTGTTTTTCGTGTCGCGTAATTTTTTATCTGTTTATCAAAAAAAAAGTATTCTTTTACGTTGGTAGCCGCTGCCTGGCAGACCTTTATTTAATCTAGTCTTATTAAGTATCTAGTGTAGTCGTTCTTTGCGGCGACACTCGCACAAGGAAGATTTGGTTATTTTATTTTTATGTTTTCTTATTTTTATCTGCCGACAGAAGAAATTGCTGATTACGTGTCTCATGCTACTCTACCGGACAAGGTTGATTTGTTTCTACGATCGCTTCGGCACGTTGCCGTATACACTATTGAAAATCATTCAAAAGAAAGTAGCTGAATGTAGTAGCAGTGTGAGTGAGAGTGAAAAGTTTCCCTAATTGGTGCGAAATGGCAAAAAAGAGTAGATACTTATATAAAAAAAATTATCCCACACAATAGAAAAAACAGCCAATCAGAAAGCAGGAAAGCCGTTGTATATTCGGCGGTATTTCGCTCATCCTTCCCATCATGCACCGCGCGTTGAATCTTCGCATTTGTATTTTCTATGGTGTGGGATAAAATGGTTATACAATGGTTTCTCGTGTCATACCATGGTTATCCCACTCGTCACTTGTATTTTCTTTGTAGACACACTCGCCTAAAGGCCCGTGTGTATACTAGAAACTACAAATGACTCGTGGAATATTCCACGGTATGCCACGAGAAACCATTGTATAACTAGTATGTATTTCTATGGCCGCCATGTTGGTTGACATCACAACAACAACAATAAAACGCACAATCAAGCACAAAACAACAAAAACAACAACAAACAAACAAAACAAAAAAAGAGAATTTAAAGAAAAATTTAAAAAGAAAATAAACAATCCAAAGATATTTCTTAATTCAACCAAAATGGCGGCTATGACGTCACAGTTATTACCCAGCATTCATCTGTGTGCACGTTTTACGAAGGACTTTCAAATATATGTTATTACAAGTAGTTATGTATATCGATATGATTTTCAATGATGTTACGCACAGTGGCGCACGTCTAGTACTATGTACTTATTGACTGAGTGGGAGGTCCGAACGGGAAAATATTTGGCTCGAGGTCCTGAAGTACGGAACGAGCGCAGCGAGTTCCGTGCCAAGGACCGAGAGCCAAATATTTTCCCGTTCGGACCGACCTTAACTCAGTCAATAAGCATTTTATCATATGACCACATATAAAAAATCGATTTCAAAGCGTTTTTAATAAATACGAATCAAAATGAGCAGCGAGTCCGAACGGCGAGTCCGAACGGGAAATTATTACACTTTTCGGAAAAGCGTACGTTTTTTGCTGACGCCATTTTCCCCAAAGGTTTTTCTTAGAATCACGCGTACAGTGAAATACGGTCATATGATAAATGCACTTATAAACTTAAGGTTGCTGTTTTTGCAAAATGATTTTCAAAGTTGAGTACTTGAAATCTCTCAGCTTTCTTTGATATCCATTGGAGATGTAAATGAAACATTTTCAACTATATAGGAGCACGTGCACGCATAGTATTTCAAATGTTTGATAATAAAGTACAAAGGTTAAGTACCAATATTTAACGTCGGTAGTTCCTTCAGCTACGTGGCTGCTATCAATTGAAGCAGACGTGCGCACTTCACCCCCTCTCTCCATCAATGCTCTGTTTTAAGAGTATTCAAAGCTGAAGCTACGCTGATAAGAGAGAAGTCGAAACAGAGACGTGGAAATTTGAGGATCAAACCGTGGACCTCTAGCTCTTAACGCTGTGCACTAACCAACTAGCTACGTCTGCTCTTATTAAAAGCGCGGGCAGATGTACTGCGTGCCTCCATCGCTCAGGGTTTATTTTTCTTTCTTTTTTAAAACTTAGCTGGATTTCTGTTGTTTTTTTTTTTTTTTTTTGTTTTTTTTTTTGTTCTATAAATATCCTCTGGGCTGATCAAAGTCATGACACAATTGGAATTTAGTGTGTTAGGTTTTATGGATGGAGGAAAACGGGGAAAAATTAAACAATCGAGTCAACGCACAGACCTAACCTAACCAACACGAATCGAACCCGAGACCCACCCGAAACCCACCCGAGACCCCAGAGGTGAGAGGTGATTGCACTACGGCTATCCCACTTTTTTTAATTTAAGGAATATATCCTTTCTGTGAGTTTATCACATAAGACGATCATGATAAGAGTTTGCAGCTGCAGGTTCGCGCTAAGACAACCTTTAATTTACAAATCAATTATTCTTCATTTATCTAAAAAAAACCGCTAAAAACAAGATTTAAAAAAGCTATCCTGTCATTTGTAAGAATTCCTGATATAACCAGGTTTAGGATAATAGGTTATGATCAATTTGATATCGCAGTAAATGATTATTGAATGGGAAAATCACTCATTTAAGAAGTCTTATCTCATAACCTCTTTACTTCGGTGAAGCTGAATACCCACATTTGATGGCTATTATACCTGATTATATCTTGAAATATCTCTTGTTCCATCAACAGACGCTACTTTATTACATTATTTTATCGATAATCCCTCTACAATTCCGGTCGTCTTTTAAAAGAGAATGACTAATACTGAGCTTAGTAGTGTTTGGAGTGAAGCTTTCTAAGGAATGAACGGTGTTTGTGAGGGTTTAAGAGAGAATTTCTAAGTGATAATCTTGTTAACCTTCGTTGATTACCGCCATTGCCTTTCACTCGCCGCTCATTGCCGCGTGTCCTTCCTTTCTCGAACTCATTGATAAAAAAAGTTCCGTCGTCGATTTGTTTTAATGTTCCGAAAATGGGAAATGGAAAAGCAATGACTGATGTGTCTTCGAATTCCCTAATAAATCTTTTCCGTTCTCGTTCGGATGATGACATAATAATGATTTCAAGTCGACGGAGGTTGGCCTTGATGAATAATGGTAATAGAACTGAGTGGAGTGCAATTTGGGCTGAAATCACAAAAGTTCAGCCCAAAATTGCACGACACGAAGTTCTATTACCTATTAATCATATCCAAATACTCAACAGTCATATGTAGCTTCAAAAGTGATTGGTTGACAAAATGATGCTATTAATGATTCAATTAATGCTTAGATCGCACACTTTTTAGCCAATCAGATAGCAGGATTTGCTACTGATTTCGAAATGGATATGATTAATAAAAGAATCAAGTTCAGACTCGACTTGAAACCATTGTTTCGTGATCATCCAATTAAGCGAATTCGAGAAAAGGTCTTTTCCTAAGTATTTTGTGAATTCAAAGATTTTATGCCCAAATGGTCTAAAAAGTTGCAAGTGTACGATTAATATTAAGTTATACACCATTTTCGAATTTGTCAAATACCGCTGTGTTCATTGATTACAGACTCATTTAAGCAACGTTAGCCTCATTTCAGTGTCAAAACATTCACAAATACCAACGGTAAAGTAAAGAACGCACAACTTCAACAATACAAACACTTTGAAATTCAACGGACCTTCACTGGAACACGTGGATATTCAAAACAGTTTCATACAAAATCAAGGCTAACCCTGAGTAACAAAGAAATCAAAACTTGAGTATATTGAACAGTTCGTATGTTAAGCAAAAATATAATCCTGGAGAAGTCTTTCCAATGATTCACCCATATATTATTCAGAGCTTTTTCCACACCACTCTCTTATACTTTCTTTATCTCTTTCTACTTTATTTATCTATATCTCGCTGTATTTTGCTATACTAGCTATCACTGCACTACGAAGAGTTCAATGGAACACATGAATATTTTAAACAGTTTTATACAAAATCGAGCTAGGCTAACCCTGAGCAACAGAGAATTCAAAACTTGAGTATATTGAACAGTTCGTATGTCAAGCAAAAATGTAATCCTAGAGAAATCTTTCCAATGATTCACCCATATATATTATTCAGAGCTTTTTCCACACCACTCTCTTATACTTTCTTTATCTTTTTTCTACTTTATTTATCTATATCTTGCTGTATTTTGCTATACTAGCTATCACTGCACTAAAAGGAATTCGATTGATCAGTCTACCTATATATTAACCAATACTTTGTTATTCACGATATGACTGCCTTTACTTTCTATTCTTAGCCGTCATTTGCTATGTTTAGCTATCGTTTGACATATGACCCATCTGTTCATGGTCAAGTATCATATCGAATATTTTTTATTTTATCCAACAACGTCAACTCATTTACCTTCATCATAATAATATGTCATTACTTTAACCTAATCGATTAAGGAAATTAATAACGTCAGCAGCTCAGGTATTACGTCATCAGTCAAGGTAATCAATTTTTACAAGTTCAAAATCTTTAAAGAGCTAAAACTGCAAATTGAGCCTTCGTTTCTTATGGTCAGCCCCATAACACGAAAGAAGTAGTGTATACGCACTCTGATTGGTCAAAATTACGTCATGTTGCAGTGTTTGTTTCAAAGAATCACAATGCTCGCGTTCTCGCTTTTTTTAACCCCCAAAAAAGTAAGATCTGACGGCATCAATGATATTTTACTATACCACCATCTATTCTCGATCTCACCATCATGTGCTATACTTTGCTATATCAGCTGTTTTTCCTATCATATCCTATCTACACACTCCCATTGCAAGAAACACTGTACATTGGTCAATATGTTTACACTCTACAATCTTGCCATACTACACCAACATCTATTCTTTCTCAATCTCACCATCATGTGCTATACTTTGCTAAATCAGCTGTTTTTCCTATCATATCCTATCTACACACTCCAATAGCAAGACACACTGTACATTGCTCAATATGTTTACACTCTACACTCTTGCCATACTACACCATCATCTATTCTTTCATGTCGTATACTTTACTATCCTAGCTGTTCTTCATATCAATTTTCATCAGAACAAAACGGGGTCGTATATCATGATGTTTAACACAACTTTGTTTGTTCGTTTCAGCTGGTTGTCAGAAACTCCTTCAAAAGCATTAAAAAGCAAAGCTGAATCAACAGGGTGGATGAGATCTTGACACAACATTGTGAAAGATTCAAGAGATTTAACTTATGTCGTCGCTTACTAAGTGAATAGAAATAAATCAGTGTTTGCCGGTCTGACCACATCTGAGCATGTTTGTCAAAAAATAACACAAAATACAGCAGATATCTTCTTAGCAAATGATATTGCGTAAAACGTAGTGGGTAGCCAATCAAAAACCAGCTAATCAAATCGATTTCAATTTGACATACTAAACAGCAGCCAGTTGAAATCGTTTTAGCCAATTAGCTTGCGTAAAATGTATTGCTTACCCAATCAAAATTAAGCGAATCAAATCGATTTCATGTGTTTAGTTTTCACGGTATTTTTTTCATCATGATAGAGAGCGGCGAGCACACACAAAAAAAAATCCTCCATTGATAGAAAGCTTCATATTCTTAGTAAGCTAGTGAAATAGTAAACTGTGATTGTAACTACTTCACGTCATTCCCCCTACTTTAGAATCGTTCACAATGTCTGTAACATCTTACTAGAATGCTCTGTTAATGTCCTAGTGGTCCTGGAGGTTTGTTTTGAGAACGATTTCCTACTTAATGCATAATATTTACGCCTAAAGCCTTATTTTCTGGTAAGATAAAAAAGCTTGCTTCCTATGGATTCATCACTCAATGTTTCAGCTGTTTGTTTTTTCTGTTTTGCGTCCTTGACTACTATGTTTCCCCTACTGGTTTCATTCACCATGTTTGAAAAATATTAACAAAATTAAGCACTTAAAAAAAAAAAAAAAAAAAAAAAAAACTTCATGATTAGGATTATAGTCGTTCCATTCTAGTTTGCTACCTAAAACTTATCTCAGCTCTCTATTATTTCCCCTACTCCTGCATCACTTACTGTACTTTATGGATAACGGAAGGGAGCTTGAGTTCTCGGGCTTAAAACAGATATGATATTTGATAGCTATTTGTTAAAGTACAAGAAACACATATATTTCTAAATAGCACGCGTAGAACATATCAGGATAATTTGTATATTGTTAGCCGAGGCTTATATCGATAGCTCTAGCTAACTGGGCTAGTTTTCTGCTTAAAAAAGGACCATAGGTCCAATATTTCTCAAATACCGTATTAACCGAGTGTAGAAAAAATGTTTTTCAATCGCTCAACAATGACTTCTTACCTTAATAATCTTGAAATCCAGACAATAGTTGAGCTACTAGTCGGTGTCTTGTGTGTAAGGTTATACCTATGGAAGAACTATGTTCTCGTGTCTTTTCCTATTCGATTGAACTAGCCCACAAACACCAACACTAGCCTACATTAAGGGAAGTATGATGACGTTGATGTCCTTCGAGCACGTGATAGGTTTTTGAGTTATTTTCATTGCTTTAAAAAATATTTGTTTAGTGATAGAATCTTAACTTCGTCATTATTCCACAATGACATCACAGGTTCTTTAAGTCATCGCTCACGAAACGAAACAAGACGAAATGATGAAAGAAAACTACCTTGATCTTGTAAGATAAGTGACTATCAAGGAAGTACGTTGAACTTCTGAATCGCTTTTTTAAAATTATTTTTTTTCAAATTCTACTAAAATGTTTGAAAACATGTTTAAGACGCATTAAACAAGTCATATTGACTTGAATTCCGGCCTAAGAAAACATTTCTACATATATTATATATTTCAAAAAATACCTCTTGTTCTATACTTCCTCTGGATTAATTCACCACATCATCAATGTCTGTAATAAGGAAATCTCCCTTGATTGAGTTTCTATACAATAACTTCACAGATATCATCTTCAAACTATTGATTTTCACCGCGAGAAGAAGTCACGTTCAACAAGCGATGCACTCAAGTATTCCCTGAGTATTTTTACACAGGGGTTGGTCTATATCAGATAAAGAAAACATCGTTTAAGTTTGATTACATTAGAGGCTTTTGCTTCTAGCACTCAAAAACATGTTGAAAAGCTTAGATAATTATATTGAAAGAACATAAATGAGTTCATAAATATTTTTTCAAAAAAAAAAAGCGCGGGAATCATGCCAAAATCAAGCAGCGTGTAGCCTAATACCATTGAGGATTATTCCTTTATCTAGCCTTTTCATTCCACGCAGTATCCAGCAACTTATTTAGTACATATCTGACTCAGTTCTGACTCAAGTTCAAGATCGTGACAGGTTGTTTTTGTACGGGAACTTTGAGGTTATTATTACGTGTGTAAACTGAACAAGCTTAGCTACAGAACTCCCGGCGAACCTGCTTTCCGGCTTAGAAGCACGGATCAATACGTATTTTTTTTATTTGATGTCATTGTTTACTCATTAACTTAGGTGTTATGCTCTTCTATAACAAGAAAAATACATAATATTGTCAATTAAAATGACATTAAACTGAAAACACGTTCGCTTTGAAGAAATATTTTCGCAACTCTATTGTTTGGCATTTTCTTTTGAACGTCTTTTCCTCGGAAAATGACTTTTTTATTAAGTTTATTCGACGCGTTTAGTTTAATGAATTAATCTAGAAAAAGAAAAAAAATGTGGTGCGTTAGGAATCGTTTTAAAATCAATTTTAGATCAAGGTTCTTGAGGGAAAAAAAGAGTTAGGAAAAAAATTTGGATCGTTTAGAAGTACACGTTCTGCTTGACGTTCGAGTTCTCGTTTAGGTTTGGTTTTTACTCAAAGAAAATATGCACCCACAAAGGAAATGGACAGCCCTTTCTTTCACACCCTGCTGTGAGCGAACTGAAGATAATATTTAATGTATATTATGAAGCTAATTTATCAAATCTTGACAAGATAAAACAAAAATTTCAAACTCGAGAGTTCAATAGTTGGTTTTGTGGAAGTATTGGGTGATAGATGGGGTGTCAGCTAGTTGACATTTTGTCTTGTTTTTGTAGAAACTTAATCTGTAAAAAAACCCTGTTCTTGATATTATTAGGAGGAAGAGGAGTGGTAGAGGTGTTCCTGAGTTTTGGGATACAGAATGTTTGGTAATGCAATATCATTTGGTAGTTTTTGTTGATCTAGAAACTGCGATGATTGCAAGTCTTGATTTCCTTCTGACACTGGAGGAAAGATGCTCTCTGGAGTTGGGAGAAATTTTGAAGCTATTGTAAACGTCTTGTAAAAAAGAAAAGAAGAAAGAATGAAAAATGAAATAGAAAATAGAGATACAGATAAACAGGAAGAAAGAAAGTGGGAGAATAATAAAGGAAAGGATAGAAAGAAAGAAAGAAAGAAAGAAAGGAAAGAAAGATTGGATGGATAAATGAATGAATGAATAAATGGATGCATGGATGAATGGATGAATGGATGAATGGAGGGATGGATGGATGGATGGATGGATGAATGGATGGATGGATGAATGAATGGATGCATGGATGAATGGATGGATGAATGGATGGATGAATGAATGGATGAATGAATGGATTAATGGATGGATGGATGAATGAATGGATGCATGGATGAATGGATGGATGAATGAATGGATGGATGAATGGATGGATGGATGAATGAATGGATGCATGGATGAATGGATGGATGAATGGATAAATGAATGTATGCATGCATGGATGCATGGATGGATGCATGGATGGATGCATGAATGGATGGATAAATATCCTTCCATGTTATAATGCAAAAATCCACGTCAGCAGACCAACACATACACAAACATAATAAAAGGGCACTTACTTACTCTTCACTTATAAACCAAAAAAGTGATTATATTATGACAGTCTTATCACTAGAAAACCAAGTGTGTGAAGAGATGACTAAATAAAGAAAATATTAATACAATTGGGAAATACTCTCCAAAAGGATATATAATAATATAAGTGCAGCATTGATAAATCTATACAACCCCTCCCCAAAATTGAAGAATGTTTTGTTATTTCTACAAAAAGAGATGTATTGGCTACAATTGGTAAAACATGCTCGTTGAGCCTGGTCAGTTTTCTATTCTAAAAAGACCCTCGTTATAATTTACGGCGATGCCTCGAGCTGCAATTCACTATGCAAAGTAAAGAAAAGCATTCTGTAATTCTACAAAACGATATGTATTGGCTACAATAGGTAAAACATTTTGTTTTAGCCTGGTTTTGGCTTCAAAAAGTCTCTCGTTATAATTCACGCGTTCAGGATTCACAATACAACCTTTTAGCATAGTTAGTATATTAACTATGCTTTTAGAAAGAGCCTTAACACAACATCATTAGCTTCAGCAAAATAATACGAAATATTCTATGTGGTTTCTTATACATAAAGTTGCAAAAATCAAATATTTTTGAATTAAGATAATTTCCTTGAAATACCATATCAAAACATCGTGAAATAGAGACATGTTAAACTCCACTACAAACTTTGTTTCAAAACACCGCTCTTTCGAATTATATTCATTAAGCTGTTGAAATCCAAGTTCCTTAATCCTTTTAATCGAATCACAGCCAAAAACAACACCCAAGCACGAAAGGTATTGATATTATTCTGTCGCGTTGAAGTAGAAGTGATTCTGATGCTATCAGTAGTACTATACTCTAGACTGTAAGTCGCATTATTTATGTAGTCATAGATAGTGCTGATTAAAAAAAAAATGCCGCATGTTTTGTTAGTTATACTTCATTTTGAATTTCCTTTCTTGGTTTCCTGTTGTAATGTGTTTATCTTAAAAAAAAGGAAATGTAGTCAACATGATTTACTTCCAAAAGCATGAATTTGTTCACGAGCGGTATTGATCCCTAACAACCGAGCTGAAAACTCTTAGCTTGTAAACTGGCATCGATAGTACAAAAGGTTGCTTGTAAATAGACGATAAAAAAGGGGAATACTGCCGCCTCTAACCAACGATATATAAGATTTATACTTATTTATAAAAATATTACCGATAGACTGAGGAGGATAATGCTGTATATTTATCAAAGGAGGAGGACGATGAAAGCCAATCAAAATGCGTTAAGCGCGCGCACCAATCAAAACAAAGCTGGAATTGCGATGTTTGGAAATAATGTTTTTCCATTACAAGCCTCTTGAAAATAAGATTCTTTGTTTGAGTTGCATCCATGTTCTCAAATTTATTGGTAGACTTAGAAGCGATACCTAAGGGAATGATCGATTATTACACGGTCAATTCTTGGCCAATATTCAGTCTATACTCGCCATTACTTAACCAATAATCAAGGGAATTATCTTATACTCGGTGTATACCCGACTTATACACGGCCTATACTCGTTCTATACTCGGACAATACTCGGTCTGTACTCGGCCAATACTACGCTCGTCTTTACTGAGCCTATAATCACGGGAATTATCTTATACACAGAGCTCTGGGTACGAGACTGGATTAAAAAGTATCGAGTTCTCGTAGTCGTTGTTGCTTGCCCATGTAAACGAATTTGACATGATTACAAAAAAATATCTGGATTCGAAAAAATATTGCGATAGGAAAATGTTGTGATTAAAACTAATTTCAATAGTTTGCAAACGGTCTTTGACAGGAGTTCAATATTTTCCCGCACTTTTTTCTGAGCATGCGCAGTATGTGGTAATCAACCATTTACAGAGCTGTTATTTCTCGGATAATGTACCACCGGTAGAACGAAGCTTGTAATTGGACAGTTTGCATGTAGAAAAATACACTCTTGGAAAACCGCTTGCTTCAGAACTAATTGCTACTTAACGTAATTACTCAAAGTAGCCGCTTTTCAGATTTATCGGCGAAATCTCTCACTTAAATAAACATGCCTTTTCAACATATACAACTATTTCAAGAAAGGTTGTCGCAGCTGAAAGCAACAAGCAACAACACAAGATGACAAAGGACATCTGTATTTTACTCCTTATTCATCATTTAGGCGTGGTTATTTTAGTCATTTTGTAATAAAAGGCTGCAACTGTTTCGATTCTTTAAGAGTTTAACAAGTAGATCGTTAAGTGTTGTCCCGAACTTTCAGCTAATTAAAACTTTGTTTGCAGGTGGTCTCGGCTTGTTGTTTGTCGCTTGTTGCTTTTGGCTGTGACGTCAACCTTTATTAAAATAGGTGTAGATATAATAGCCACATAAACTGTAACCACAAGGCTAAAAATATTCTAATCAGTGTAACTTGCTTACAAAAATACGTCAGCATCATGATAATAATGATGTCATATACAAATGACCAAAGATACGGCCGATAAAGTCGGCACAGGGAATTAAATTAGATTTTGATGCCAGAATCATAAAATCATGCCAAAAAAAATTGTCTCCCCCAAGCGAGATAATTGTCGTGTGGGAGTCAAGGGTGGCCTAACGGTAGTGAATACACTCCTCACCTCTGCCAGCTGATATGAAATAGTGACGTAGGAATGACGTCATTGCCAAACTGAGGTGTCATGAAGCCTGTGAAAACTGACATATAAAAGTGTATATCTGAGATAAATTCAGATTTTCAGAAGAGTTTCTTTTTTTATATTATATTGATTGAGTGGGAAATGAAATAAAGAAATAACCGTTTCCCGAGTCGCCGGGCTACTAAGGGTGACACCTCTTTTTGGAAAATTTTCTTGATTCTGATTGGCTAATGTTCTTACTCAGATCAGCTGGTGGGGTCTCGGGTTCCGTTTCTTGACTCGACCTCACATGTGAGTAGAGTACGGCTAGTTTGTTAGGTCTCTCCTTTGATTGGAGTGTTTTCTTTGGGTTTTCCTATTTTCCTCCCTTCCTAAAATCTATTAACATAAATTTAAATTCGAGTTAGTTGCAAATCGCTCCATAATTTTAATTTGGGGTCTGGGTACGAGTGTAGAAATAATTCGCAAATCTCAGTCAGTATGTTGCCACGACGACGCCAAGACGGAAAAGTAATTATATTAATGAAGGCTTTGCATCATCACCTTATGGCAGCCATGACATGGAACGATTGAATCTGGTCTAATGTGGTTTACATGAGAAAAAATTCAGTTTCCCAGGGGGAAAGACTCTATTGTTGTGCCTCCTGACATGGCTGCCATCACGTGATGGTGCAAATCCTCTATACATTTAGTGTATTCCTTTAAGCAACATGAGGGGTAATATCGGTCCAATCTCAAGTTGAAGTTCAAATATAATTATCTTTTAAGAAGCTAGTTTTGTACATGTGGTAAACCACTCAATCTATTGATTTTCAATTTACTTTGAGTACTGCCTCTTTACGAAAGGATATTAGGATATAATCGGCAATCACATACTAACTACATAGGGACAGCTTGTCCGTCTACTATGGACCATGTTGATGAAAAATATGATTTAGTAGCTTGATTTCGTATATCATATTGATTCAGTGTTAGTCATTACTCCCGGGGCGTGAGGCCACACCAGGGAAATTAGAGACAAACGGTCTGAGGAATGATTAGAGTTAAGTAAATATCTTTACCTTGGGTGTAATGTTTTTCCATTTCAGACCCCGCGTCATTCTCTTGAGAATAAAATTCTTTGTTTGAGTTGTATCCATATTCATGTGTCTTCTCATGTGCAACTGTTAAACAAAGAAAATATTCTAGGGAATTACACGTGGTATGAAATTGGAAAACATTGGGAGGACAAAAGGAAAGACAAAAAAGTATATTTACAAAAAAGTGCAATAGGTTTTTTTACGGCAGCCATGTTAGAAGGCAAATCGATAAAAATCTCCTCCTTGAGGAAATAAATTATATCATTCGGCCTTTTTTCGCCTCTATAATAAATTTGCTCAATTTGGTAAAATTGATTGTTTTCCATTTAAAAACTATTTTTTTTTAATTTTACAGAAATTGATACTTTTTTCACTGAATATGTGCTTAAGACGTGCCCTTTTTTGGCGGTTAAATTCTTCGGAGATTGAAATTATTTTGTTTTGTCCTCCAAATTGAGCTGCTTGGACGTCAAGTGAAATGGGTTTATTATTGTTAGAACTTTAATTTAATAAATTACCAGATATTCACTGTTTTGAAAAGTAAAAAATATATATTAATCGAAGCCAACATGTTTTGATGGTTCGTACGCCTTCTGGCGCGAGCATAATCAGGAAAGTTATGAATTGCAATATCTATTAACGATATAGTGACGAATCTGCCATCTTGTCTGAGATTTCTAATTCAGTTCATGGGGTGAATCACAGTTGATGATACGCATTTTAATTTTAATCTCACTTTTGATAAACAGTTCATCTTTATGTAAAATATTTCCTTTGTTGCGTCTATTCATTATCGTACGTTCTTAAGAAAGAGTAGGGACGGTTTGTAACGTTTTGAACGTAGTCCGTCATTTTGTGTTTTCAAAATCAGACCCATAATTCTTTGCACCAAGAGCTAGTTACCAGTCCTCCTTCAAACATTAGCAAGGAAACTTATGCAATATAGGGAGGGGAGGGGGAAGCAGCCCAGGATATGGTAGGCATGATATTCATCAACGCGCATACAGTCAAGTACCTTTCTTTATATATTTTATTCAGTACCTCAATTCTGATTGGTGTAGAGCCCTCAGCCAATCCCTGATATCGTGTGAACTCGACATGATAAATGTGTGATCCATAGGCTTTGCGGCTTCGGCAGATAACACGGCCTTGGTCTTGATAATATACGATATCATGCTCAACCTCATCCAATAATTGTTTAATATCATGCGAAAACCGAAAATAATGATTGTTTTATTATACATTTTGTAAACTAAGAATAAAGATCATTTATTTAATAAACGTAAAACCTACAGATAATACATTTATCATGTCGAGTTCATACGATATTCAGGGATTGGCTGAGGGCTCTCGACCAATAGTGAGTAAAATGTATAATGATTGTTCATTATAGAATATGATACACAATGGTATTAAATGCCATTACGTCATATTTGTTAACTCTGCGTTCAATATTGTACTGTTGGACGTGTTTTTAATCACGTTTTTATCTTCAAGTGATATACCTCTAGAGTACAAACTCGGCTGATATGAAATTTTTCACTCAGGATGTGGGAAGATCAAAGGTGAAGCGAGGGGATGACTACCAATACACCAGTCTAGCTTGATTCCTCTGTAAACTGTAAAGTTTAGAAATAAAATTCAATCCATAGTGTTTCGGTCAAATTTAAAATAACATTTGCAGACTTATCAAGGGCGGATCCAGGAGGGATAAAGTGGGTGACTAGTCACCAACCTTGGAGTTGAATATAATAAGAAGAGAAGGGGAGATAAGACCAAAAAAGACACTATGTAATGTTGTGCTAGGTAACATTCACCCCCCTTGAAATCATTCTGGATCCACCACTGCTTGTATGCAGCATTTCAATCCGATGAATACACCGTGAGAAAAATTCGTGATCAGGATTTCACTTCCAGATGTTGTGGATACCCGATAACCACACCCCTCTTCTCTAAATCATTCCTTATCCCTATTAAGACACGACAAGCCCCTGGTTGATCTAAAATAGTGACGTAGTAATGACGTCACTGCAAAACTGAAGTGTCTTGAAGCATGTGAAAATGAAATTATAAAAAATTATATCTGAAATAAATCTAGATTTTTTTTCCTTAAAAGGAGAATTATTTGATATTCTGTATACATTTACTATGATATTCATAAGATAAAGAAATAACCGTTTCCCGAGTCGCTGGGCTACTAACGATGACAACTCAGTTTTGCAAATTTTCTCGATTTTGATTGGTTAATATTTTTTCCCAGATAAGCTGGATGCAGTTTTGCAAATTTTCTCGATTCTGATTGGTTAATATTTTTTCTCAGATCAGCTGGATGCAGTTTTGCAAATTTTTTCTCGATTCTGGTTGGTTAATATTTTTTCCCAGATCAGCTGGATGCAGTTTTGCAAATTTTTTCTCGATTCTGATTGGTTAATATTTTTTTCTCAGATCAGCCGGATGCAGTTTCTATGACTACCAGGGTCAAGTTCAAAAAGCATTATAACCCTAACACAAACTCCTTTTACTCTTATTCTTGACATAGATTCTGTCTTACTAAGAGGAATCTTAAGATTAATGTACTTCATTGTATTATGTCGCCATGACTAGTCTATCTGACCTTGTGCGGATGGATGTTGTCATTGAAGGCATCTTAGTCAAGAGACGTGGTGAGTCGTGTTAGGGCTGATGATAAATGGGAAAGACAAAAATAAACAAATAAATATAAATACAATAAATAAATAAATAAATAAATATGGATTCCACAGAGAGGCTCTTTTTCCATTGGATGGACAATGAAAGAGAAATAAAGGAATAAAGAGTTTGAAGGGGAAAATCATTGAAAGAAAGGGAAAAAAATATTAACGTATGTATGGATGGATGGATGGATGGATGGAGGGAGGGAGGGAGGGAGGGAGGGATATGGGAATGGATGGATGGATTGAGGGAGGGAAGGATATGTGGATGGATGGATGGAGGGAAGGAGGGATATTGGAATGGATGGATGGATAGATAGAGGGAAGGAGATATATGGGAATGGATGGATGGATGGATGGGTGGATAGATGGAGAGAGGGATATCGGGCGAACTAGAAATTACCAATATTTCTAGCTTGAACTACAAGAATCGTGTTCTCGGCAGATCAAAGACATATCACCAAAAACGTTGAGAAAAACATGCCCCCAAACTGCTGTTTCAGCCCATTTAGGGCTTCTCATTCACTTCAGTCTCTTGAGGCGGCTTAACGTTAATGAGGCTTTTATCGACTGCTTCTTATAATGAGTAGAACACCTCTATTCCGCTAATCTTACGGATTTTGTTTCAAGCACATCAATATTGAGTTTATTACCTATTTTCATAAATAAACTCATCAATTCTAAAAACACACGTTTTATTTGATGCTATCGATATGATTTGGTAATTATTTCAGTAAACATTATAGTTATTGAATGAAAGAAGTGGTTATACTTAAATTCAAATTACGGAGTATAAAGCTATATATTTTTATCGAAACTTTTTCTGAAGCTGACCGATATTGAAACTATCTTATGCGGCAAAAATTGAAAAGGAAACGCTCCGAAAAGGCTGACAATATTCGAAATTCAACGCTTCCTTTACCCCGGGGTTTGTCAAAAAATACTTCATTACAATTCCAAAATATTTATTCATTTAAAAATACATGAAAGATTGCATGGACAGTTTGCTCAAGTCTTACAAATTTTGTAATTTTATACAAATATTTTGTTCACCTAAAACAACTGTCCAAGGAAATTTGGCATTGACTTGAAAGAGTTAATTCAATCTGTCAAAAGATTCTTAAGAAAGAGCACTTTTTATGTCAACTTTGGTTGTTGAGAGCGCCAAGTGTCTATATCCTGTACTCTTGAACCGAATCCAAAGTATTGTCCTTTTGAGTATAATACTCTGTTTTAAACATTTAGCATGCAATAATTGATATTATGGACTGACTACCTGGTTTCGGAACCAAGCGACGGTATGCCACAATTTGTTCACAACTAAGTCCAATAACATCGACGGTTAGTACTGTGATCAGATATGAAGATAAGGTAGGCATTAAGTTCGAATTTAGCAGCTAAAGTTAGTACCAAATCTTCCAAAACTGGTAGAATGTATTTTCAGAGGAAACCTCACCTACACAGGGTTGGGTGAAAGTGATCTGCCGCTGAAAACGTAACGTGAAGCAGAAGAGATACTAGCTTGAGGAGTGAAGACCGCATCAGGCGTTAACAGAATATCAATTTAGCTTTTACTCAAGAAATAATATTTGGCTAGGATATTGGGTCTACAAAATGATGAGGGAATCATTATGGAAGTTTATTGGAGTCCTATCAATTCAGGTGAGAATGCCTTTCTTAATATTAACGCTGTTCGTGTTTACAATATAAAAATCATTCTGCGCTCGAACACACTATTGAAGATAAAATGTAGTATCTGTGAATAGAATAGAATAGAATAGAATAGAATAGAGTAGAGTAGAGTAGAGTAGAGTAGAGTAGAGTAGAGTAGAGTAGAGTAGAGTAGAGTAGAGTAGAGTAGAGTAGAGTAGAGTAGAGTAGAGTAGAGTAGAGTAGAGTAGAGTAGAGTAGAGTAGAGTAGAGTAGAGTAGAGTAGAGTAGAGTAGAGTAGAGTAGAGTAGAGTAGAGTAGAGTAGAGTAGAGTAGAGTAGAGTAGAGTAGAATAGAATAGAATAGAATAGAATAGAATAGAATAGAATAGAATAGAATAGAATAGAATAGAATAGAATAGAATAGAATAGAATAGAATAGAATAGAATAGAATAGAATAGAATAGAATAGAATAGAATAGAATAGAATAGAATAGAATAGAATAGAATTCTATTCGAGAGGATTTAAATGGAAATTGGAAATGTAATGTTCAATATATATATTTGAAGAAGGCTTTACCCATTTTAAAAAGAATTAACGCTTTTTTATTTCTTTATGACATAACTGGCCTCGTTATTTTGTTGAAGAAAAGACTGGCTTATTAGCATACTATTTTAAGAAACTGACTGTTTGAAGCAGCAGAACGGCCTACTCTTTTTTTTTTTTCATTTCATAAATAAATTAGGTACCTTAAAGCTCTTTCGTGTATTTTAATTCTCTGACACAACAAGCTAAAGCCATATGTTCACATCAATTTCATTTAACATCAATTTAATCGAGCCCTAAAGCAACTTCTTGGCAGCTTCTATCTAGCATATTAGGTTTTGCTGAGAGAAAGAAACCGGAAAATCCGGAGAAAAAAACTCGAAACAAGCAAGAAAACTAACAAACTTCAATCAAATATGATGCCGAGTCCTGGTACTTAATTTAAGTTTAAAATTTGAAATTGTTTAAATATAAATTTTCTTTAAATGTTTAAATGTTTAATTTTTTTTTTTTTTTTTTTTTTTTTTTTTCAATTAACCTGAGACCCAGAGAAGAGAAACGAGGGCACTACCACTACCCCACTTTTCATTTCCTATATAAGAACGTTACCATGGCAATGTCACTGAGTTACCAAGGTGACATATTCATGACATTTCAATTTCTTTCAGTTTCTTGTATTGTGTTCTTCATCGCAAGCAGAAGATTTTAGTAAGTTTTGTATTCGTAGAGTTTTTTTAAAGATTTATTTGAGTGTGTGCTTTTGCTGTTGTTGTTATTTTTTCCTTACGCCAATGAATGCTAATACACATGCTATACACCCCTTGCAGCACGTCGGAATGCAGCTCAATTTAGAGGGCAAAACAATAGGTTCCAATTTTCAAGAGATTGAAATTCTTTTGTTTTGCCCTCCAAATTGAGCTGCTCTGACGTCAAGTAAAAGGGGTCTATAGGGGCTGATTTTAAACCCAAGAAACAGATGCGCACTAAATGCACAGTGCACATGTTATTCGTGGGGTATGGGGCATGTTCCTCTGGCAAGGTTTTTTTTTTTCTTTTTTTAGAAAAAGAGCCTGTTATTTTCAAGGCACATTATAGTAGGACAGTGGTTAAATTTTGAAGGAATGATAATAATGATAATGATGGTTGCGATCACGAACATTATTAATGATGATGATGATAACGATGATGATGACAATCATGATGGATGATGATGATGATGACAATCACGATGGATGATGGTGATGACAATCATGATGGATGATGATGATGATGACAATCACGATGGATGATGATGATGACAATCACGATGAATGATGGTGATGACAATCATAAGGATGATGACGATGACAATCACGATGGATGATAATGATGACAATCATGATGGATGATGGTGATGATGACAATCATAATGGATGATGATGATGACAATCATGATGGATGCTGATGATGATGACAATGATGATGATTAATGATCAGGTATAGCTGATACGGACTCACCATTGCTATCTTGTCCTTACCAGTCATCAGAAGACGTCATCACCATCTCTACGTGTTCTTTCCTAATGGTAGCGTTTGGAATGACAACCGAAAGGCGTGTCTTAACATGTCAGCTGATCTGGTTTCCTTGGAAACCGAAGATGAATGGAGATTCATTACTAATGAGCTGCAAAACTTGACAAACCGGTTTAAGAATGAATGGCACGTAGGTAAGTATGGAATGAGTCAAGGAGCTTCTCGCTCGTCCCAAGGATCCCACGGTCCTTTTGGACTGCGCCATTGAAGTGAAATTCTTTAAGTGAATCCAACTCGTATTGGTTTTTTTGTAGTTTGTTTGTTGTTTGTGTTGTTTGTTGTTTGTGTTGTGTGTGTTTTTTGTTCGTTCGTTCGTTCGCTCGCTCGCTCGCTCGCTCGCTCGCTCGCTCGCTCGCTCGTTCGCTCGCTCGCTCGTTCGCTCGCTCGCTCGTTCGCTCGCTCGTTCGTTCGTTCGTTCGTTCGTTCGTTCGTTCGTTCGTTCGTTCGTTCGTTCGTTCGTTCGTTCGTTCGTTCGTGCGTTCGTTCGTTCGTTCGTTCGTTCGTTCGTTCGTTCGTTCGTTCGTTCGTTCGTTCGTTCGTTCGTTCGTTCGTTCGTTCGTTCGTTCGTTCGTTCGTTCGTTCGTTCGTTCGTTCGTTCGTTCGTTCGTTCGTTCGTTCGTTCGTTCGTTCGTTCGTTCGTTTATTTATTTGTCAGTTGCCTTTAACCACATTTCCCCCCCTGTTTTCTCCAAGAGCTGATAAGTGTCTCATCAAGGAAGATAATACGATGAAAAGTACTGTTAAGTAAGAAATCCTAAAAGAGTTAAAAGTGCGAAGGAAGGAAAGAAAACATAATAGAATAAAACTCGGTAAACAAACGATCTATACTAAAAACTTCCAGATCTTGAAATTCTTTTCATCTCATTCTCAGAGTCTTTCCACATAAAAATCGAAAAAAAAATATTCTGGCTGGTTTTTTTTCTTTATTTTTTTATTTTTTATATTTTTTTATTTTTTTATTTGGGGCCTTCTTGTCATCTCAAAGTTGTAGTTTTATTGCTCAAACTAAAATAACAAAAGCGAGATTCTGTCGCTCAAAACTGTAATAATTTTTCATCGAATTGCCTGCCTGAACTAACACAACGACAACCTTTCATCGTAAGCAACAAGATCCCAGCAGATCCTATATAAACAAGGGATTTCTATTTACAATTCTACTGCTTTACGTCATTCCCAGCCTGTTGTTACTAGACAGCTTCTTAGGTATCTCGTATTTTCTTCCCTCAAACAGCAGATATATGACCCCGTTTTCATCGTTTCCCTACATTTCACTTCACCTTATGCAACTCGTCTCACCAAAACAAATATTCTGGATCCAATATTCTCTTATTTATCGACAACTTGGAGATTTTTGCGATTCTTTTTCACTAATTTTAGAGGACTTTCAAAGCCTGAACCTTACATTCGCAGGCAATTGTGAAATTCATCCACTGATATTGAATCATCTTTTGAGAAGGAAAAATTGTAGTAAATTTTATTTGAAGATAATGAAAGTATTGTAATTTTTGTATAAAAGTAATTCACACATTTTCAAAAGGTTTGAAAGTTAGTGGACTAAGAATTATTTTTCAGAAAATAAAACGCATCAAAAAAAGTTTCATTATTTTTTTTCAAAAATAATCAGGGGTTTGTTGGTCATTTGAAAAGCTTGCTTCGCAGAAATAATACCCGCAACGACATTTGCTATACTAAATGCTTTTTTTCTCGCTTACTTTTTTGTAAGAATTCTTAACATTTTTGAACTGTTAGCAATTCCTATTTTTCCTTCAAATTTGAGATTTGAAGATTTTTATTGATGTTATCTCGATGAAGGAGATTTTGGGAATAAGGTTGAAAGGTTTATTTATTTATTTATTTATTTATTTATTTATTTTTTGATACCCTCAAAATACTCTAGTCAGGATACCGCTAACTTACAGATTAGATTGAAGCTAGCTTGTAAGGTTTCGCGGATGAAGGAAAAACTGATCATAAGAACCCAGTAAAAAGCCTGAGAATCAGAGCCAGGATTCAAATCTGAGACCCCAGAGCCGAGAGGCGAGTGCACTACCGCTACACCAGCCTTGACTCCCTCATCGCCACTCACCCTCTCTCCCCTGCCTCTCAATAACACAAAAACACACTCGACTGAAAACAACCTGAGAAAAGACGGTTGTTGATAGTGGCTGTTAACAGTCTACAATGGATTTCATTTTTAACAAGGAAAGACCATTAGTCATTTCATGCACATACTAATGGCAGACGTTGTAACTAAATATGTTTGAACAGATAACAAATACGACACAATTCTAGGGACCCAGTAATGTATAAAGTAGGTGAAATGTTTGATCTAGGGTTTTGGGTGTCGTCTTTAATTCTCAAATTTCTGAAACATTAAACAATAATACCAGAAAGCACCTACACCTGCAGAGTCAGTATAGTTTCTGCACGAGCTATTTTATATTAAGTTTATATTCATTCATTCATTCATCCATCCATCCATCCATCCATTTATTTATCCATTCATCCATCCATAAATCCATTCATCCATTCATCCACTTTATCCTTCCTTCCTCCCTTTCCTCCTTTATTCATTCAACAATTCATTCATTCATTCAGTCCATATTTTATATCCATATTTTTTGTTTGTTTGTTTCCTTGTTTGTTTCCTTGTTTGTCTGTCTGTCTGTCTGTTTGTCCGTTCGTCCGTCCGTACTTCTGTCTGTCTGTCTGTCTTCCTTTATCTCTGTTTATCCATCTGTTTGTTTGTTGTTTTTATTGCACATGGTGTGAGTATTACTAGGAAGAGAATTCGTGCAAGGTTCCCAGTGATTTTTCTTCCTCTCTTTTTCAAGGGGAATTATATTTCCATATTTAGTTGGTTGACCAAGCCCCTTCCTCTTCCATTAAGACAGATATTATATTCTTATTCTATATATTCTAACTTTTATTTAGGGCTTAAGAGACGTGGCTCAGTATCCAGCAAAGCGTGGTTCTGGTTGACGGGCGCACGCCTCAACTATGACCACTGGCAGCCATTCCAACCATCTGGTGACGGTAGATGTTCTAACATAGCCAGACAGTACTTGAAAAGCTCTGGAGGACTAAACGACTTGGCTTGCCGTGGACGGTACAGCCCGAGAGGGTTTATATGTGAAATGGACACGCATCGAGACCGTGCAAGTAAGAATATAATTATATACTAAAAGAAATCAGGGGGGGTGAGCGCGGCTAATGCATCGCCTCTCAACAAGGCAACCCACGTTCGAGTCCCGCCGGGCTCGGTGTCGTATATGAATAGAGTTGTTTGTTGGTTATCTCCTGTACTTCGAGGGTTTTTCTCAGGGTTCTCCGGCTTCCTCCCTCCACAAAAATCAATTTCCAAATTTAGATTTGATCAGGAATTGAGGGGCAGCTTCCTTGCCCTTGTAAACAAGCCGTATTACTATGGCAACTGGAAAGATATACTAAGAGACCGAGTTAATCTGAAGTTGAATATCACGTCTTATTCCCTTGAGTTGTCTTTCTTTTTATCCAGAGTAAAATCCATTGATTTCAACAAATGAGAATAATACAAACTATTGCTAAGTACAAGAATTAATATAATTAACAAAAGATGAATGCTATAAACTTTAATTCCAAGAAAGTTTTCTATCACTATGAACAAAGTTATTGAAACCTGCTCACTTTGTAAATACTCGTCCAAGGTTTTTGGTTATTATGCTAAGCTTCATTGACAGTAAATTAAACTAAAATCATCTTCAAAAATATCCTAAGAGGCAAAGAATTTATATGATTAAGAAATAACCAAATGGACATAGATTGACAATTGGATTATAAAGAAAAGTTCTTTTTTAATTAAGGGCAACCGTTTGGTTTGAACAAAATCCCTTTTAATGAATCTCAAAATCTCCTTTGAATGAACTACAAACACAGCGCTTAGTAATATTGAGCAATTTTCTTCTAACTGGGATTAAAAAGATTTGAGTTAATTGATCACGTACGTAGTTATCAGATTTATGAGACATGAAAAGGATTTCCCCAAGGTTCATCACTAGGGCCGAGATTTAGGTCAATGGTAAGGGCAAATAGAATCACCAACAAGGATTTCCCCAAGGTTCATCACTAGGACCGAATTTTGGCTTCTAGGCTAGGAATGAAAAATAGAAACCCTTACATAGGATCTGCGTCATTAGTATTTTAGGAAATATCTTTAAAATTCTTTTTTTAATGACTGACTGACTGACTGATTGAATAAATGAATGAATGAATGAATGAATGAATGAATGAATGAATGAATGAATGAATGAATGAATGAATGAATGAATGAATGAATGAATGAATGAATGAATGAATGAATGAATGAATGAATGAATGAATGAATGAATGAATGAATGAATTGATGGATGGATGAAAGATGGATGGATGGATGGATGGATGGATGAATAAATAAATGAATTGATGGATGGATGGATGGACAGATGGACGGATGGACGGATGGACGGATGGATGGATGGATGGATGGATGGATGGATGGATGGATGGATGGATGGATGGATGGATGGATGGATGGATGGATGGATGGATGGATGGATGGATGGATGGATGGGTGGATGGATGGATGAATTGATGAATAATCGGGATTCCATGAATGACTTTTTGAAACCGACTTTAATTTGAAGTTTACTATTTGCAAATTGTATATTTCACACAACAATCTAATTTTCAACCCTTGAAGGCCTATAAAATGCTGATTCTCTTCAAATTATTAAACATTTTTTCTTGAAAAACTATAACAACACACTAATCATGTTCTGAGATTTTCTACATTATCATATATCTCTTTTATTCTATTTGGTAACCTTCTTGAGCGACCTGTTAATTAACAAGGGAACGTTTTTGGGCATTGGACTGTTGGTAAATAAGCATAGTAATTATTTACAAATAATACGAATACGAAAAGAAAAATTGCAAATTTGAAGCCATTTACCATCGCTAGAAAAATGGAAAAGATAAAACGTTTCTTTTCCGTAGGAGTACATAAGCGTTGTTTTTTAATTCCGACCTCAATATCTCGACGCCAAAATCAATTATAGTTTTATCATTTCTTTACTTTTTCCTCATATTATTAGTTTCTATGTACCTCTGTGGTCTTGTTCAATTAACAACGAACTTTAATTTTCATCACACAGAGAGCATTTTAAAACTTCTAGTGAAAATTCATTCCATTTGTGTATCATGTGGCCTGTCAACGAGTGTTCCATTGTTTGAAATTCACCCCCAAATTGACTCAACTGCACAAACACAATAAAAGGTAAAAAGAGATCATTCGAGCTCATTTTCATTAAAAAAAATCTTAGAATCGAAGGAAAAACTAAAAATGTTCAATTTAAAGTGATATTTTTATCATTAGTTTAGTAGAATGCTCAAATTTCAGCACGTTTTAGCTTGTTCATTAGTAAATATCCGAACTCACTTTGAGTGGATCTATTTCTCAAATACGAAAAGCGTCGCTGATTGGTTAATGGCTGGCTCGGGAGAATGAGAAAGAGACAATGATTGACAGCTGTTATTCAATACAAAAAAAATTTAAAGTGTTCTATGGCTTTCGTCCAGCAGTACTGATTGCAGAGAAAGCCCTATTTTTGTCCAGAAGCGATAGCGGTGTAAACAACTAGAAGAAAGTCTAGATTCAAGTTCTTAAATATGAGGATTTTAAAGTATGTCTTTATTTTGGTTTTTCAGGTTAGTATTTGGAATTTTTTGGTTCATTTTTCTTTGCTCTTAACTGTAGAAATACTTATGACGATAAACTTTGAACTTTCTTGGCACCAGAACTTTATTTTAACAACGTTTATTGATATCAGTTTTTACAGATTTGTTTCTCAAAGTTTGCCGAATTTGCAGGTAGGACAAGCTAGATGTAATTTTTTTTTTTTTTTTTTTTTTTTTTTTTGATTTCTGATGCTATTAACGAATTCAAAGGACCGAGTATAGCTAAAATGGCCATCTGCTTTCTTCCCGTTTGTTTACTTAAAACTAACACGTTTTATATAATACTTTTTTGTGTAAAATATCTTTTCAATTGCTCGAAAAATATCCTCTAAGTCAGTTCAAATTTTGTGCAAAAAAATTAGAAATCATTAAGAATATTATATATAGATAATACTATTAAACAAAATATTTTTTTGTAAGATTAATCATTTTGCAGTTAAAATACTTTTATCAAAAATTTAAAAAAATATGAAAATATATTCTCTACAGATTGAAGAAAAAGTAAAATATTATTTATCGTTTATAGATGTAGATCATTTCAAAAGGTTTTGAGAAATGAAGTGCAAATATTTCACATCTTGTAGACACTTTCAAATGCTATCTATGTTTTTATTGATATTTTCATAAGGCTTAGAATCTTGGAGAAAACTTCAATACCTTCAAATTGATTTAAACTTTAACTTGCTTAACTTTAATACTTTAATCTTGAGTTATTAGAATCAAGCAAAATTGATAATTTTCAAGAAGATTCTCATATTGCAGTACAATGGGGTATATATATTACGAATAGCATGTCCTAATTTTCACTTCAAATCAATTTATGAATTCATGAATTTAATAGAGCCAAAACCTAGTAAACACCAAAATTCTATAGCATTTATTATAAACCGAATGCAAGCATTTAAAAAATTGAAGAATTTACCAGAACACGCTTCAAATTGCCTTTCAGTTTTCAATAATAAGAATCCTATCCTTCCTCAAATTAAAGATTGTTTTGATCAACTTCCTCTCGTTTTTAATTTTGAGCTCAAAAGTACACGAACACGTTCATGTATTTGTTTTTCATAAGGGTTGATTTGATGCTACACGAGATCTTTGGATTTTAATTGCAATTATCTTAACAATAAGTATTGAAGATAAGGCGTCGAAAGGCCGGATGGATTCAATCATTTATTGTGACCGTAATGAAATTATTTAACTATTTTGAATTGAAATATTTTTTAAATTGAACACTAAACCACTGGAGAAAAGATATTATACTAAGGAACACTTTGTTAACAATCTTAACAGTTATAAGTTAGATGGTGTAGATTGTGTGCAGCTTTTCATGAGATTTTTAAAAAAATGGTAGCCGCCATGTTTGTTGCTCGTGATGTTACATGTTATATAATTAATATACTTAATGGTTCTACCAATACTTTGTCAAGAATGACTCTAATACCATGGATAGGCAGATATTAGTATGACCTACTGTGAGACGACTTGCACGAACAGGTCACGTGACCCTATCCCCCTTAAGACGAGCAGCTTTGTCAAAATGAACAACAGATATTAAAAGAGCGCCTTGCCAGTAGTAGGGAGGCAGAGTTTGAAAGTGTTTCTAAGGATTTGGAAGGAGTATTTTATTCTGGAAAAAAAAAGGAAATGAAACGAAAGAAAAGAAAAAAAGTTCCTGGCCAATCAGCTAAAAGCAACGAAACAGTTACATCAAGCTTTTCACTAATGTCAAATATTCAATATTTTCCACCGCTCATGTCATCTGTCGCTCTGGGACTCGCGAGGCCTCATCCATATTTATGCATACTATAAAGAGCTTCTGATATTAAAAAATATATAATAATAAAAATATAATAAAATAAAATAAATATATAATACTCAAAAGAAGGTCGTATGGTCTAAAAAGGATAGCATAACGTTTAAACTGGGAAGGTCTTTTGGGATTTCAACATCAACTTCTATTTTTATTCACGCAAAAAAAAAAAATGAAATAATTACAAATATTTAAATTATATATTTACAAAACGAAGAAAAAAGAAAATAATAATAAGTGTAGGGTGGCTATAGTAGCTCAGGCTTTCAAAATAATGACTTTAATTTGCGTTTTTATATTGGATGTATATTTAAATCCAGTATAAAGGGCACGCTTCCCCATGATACTTTTTGGAATTCGGAAATATTAAAAAAAAAAAAAAAACAAACATATTTAATGAATTCAAGATGGCGGCTGTGACATCACTTCTCAAGTAGTACCAGGACAATTAACTTGTATTTCAACATCAACTAGAACTTCATAAGCTTTTCAATTTCTATTTGGCTAAATTTAGTTTGAGTTAATGTTAAAGTTAAAGTTCAGTACATAGAAAGGCTTACGACAGGGATTGCAGACATAGCCTTCCAAAAATGATTTATAATTAAGAACGTTTATTTTAATATTCCAAACACTCTTTTCCTAAAATAATATCAGTTTGTAAACAAGGTACAGAGAGCCTTTAATGGTTGTCAAACTAGTTAAAACAGCAAATTCGTTAATGGTGAGTAATGGAGATTTAAGATCGTGTTGATAAATGGGAATGTCACTTTTTCTCATGGTTAAAAAAAGAGATCGTTGTAAGCTATCGTTACGAATCCCCTTAGTTACCGTTGCTATGTCCTACAAGCTCAAGGTTCCGACTGCCCTTAGTTACTGTTGCTATATCCCACAAGCTCAAGGTTCCGACTCCCCTTAGTTACCGTTGCTATATATTACAAGCTCAAGGTTCTGACTCCCCTTAGTTACCGTTGCTATGTCCCACAAGCTCAACAAATTAGCTAGAACATCTCAGAAATTAAAACTCTGATCTCAGGAAATTTATTAGAAACTGTTGCAATAGTCCCTATCACAGTTCCTTGGCCTGCACCAACCTGAAAGGTAGCCGTGCCTTTGCATCGAAGCCAGAAGAACGGTGAGCTTGCATGATAAATACCTTTTTTTCTTTCACCTCGGACAATTATTCACATGTCTCTATCATTCCAAGCTCACCATTCGCCTTGCTTCGATGCAAAGGCACGGCTGCCTTTCAAGATGGTGCAGGGAACTATGAAGAGGAATATTGATCAAATTTTATGGGTATCCTTAACTGGTTAGGATTTATGGAGGGAGAAAATTTGGTGAACTCGGAAAAACTCTTGAATCCTAAGAGACCCATGCAACAAACTCTATTCACATGTGATGCCGAGAACAAGAATCGAACCCGAGACCCCAGAGGTGAGAGGCGAGTGCACTACCACGACACCACTCTTGGTACCTTGATAATTAATGATTAAAAGTGAATATTCTTATTGATTTCAGAGGATGGACCAGTGTACACGGAGAAATGGAAGAATATAAGTGGATTCCGCGTAAAAGAACTCTTAAGTCACCCGTATTTCCCAGATCACCCTAATGAAAATTACTACTCTAAGTCTTTCTTCATTAAACGGAATCCTTATGATCTGAATTATGGCATACGTATGAGGTCATACTTCTTAGCACCTATGACGGGTAACTTTACTTTCCATACTGCATGTGACGATACTTGTATGTTATTCCTGAGCGATGGAATTAATCCTGGGACCGAGAGGAAGATCGTGCATCAGGAAGAGTACGCTGGATCCATTATAGATTACAAGGAGTAAGTTAGAACCAAAGCCTTATATCACTGTAAAAGAATACATATCTTTGGGTATGGTCGGGTCCTACTACTCAAAGAATCATACTCATGAATAGATTCATTGAGAGGCGCTGGTATGGTTTTGGGGTGTCCCCCTAAGAACAGGTGTGCAACTAGGACCCATGATTTTTTCTCCTTCATACGCTACTGCTCCAATGATGACCTTTCTTGCTCCTTTGTTCTCGGCTATGTTCTCCACTTATGCCTAATTACAAATTTGTCACAAAATGCGAAGTTACATACCTCAAAACTAGGGGCGGTAGCGTTGATTCTCGGGAACTCGATGAGAAAGCCTGTATACTAACACCTTGGATGACGTTGCATTTTCTTTGTACAGCAAGTACAAATCCAAACCTCAATTACTAGAGAAAGGCAACCTTTACTACATGAAAATCCTTTTCAAACAAGGTAAAGCTGATGCTCTGATGAACATAGCAATCACGCTACCTAATGGCGTCAATGAAACCACGATGTCTCCAGAACACCTCAGAAGAGATGTCAAAGGAATAGGTAATTGTTTTTAAAATATATCTTATCCTCATTATCTGCACAATAATCACATTCGTTTATACGTCTTGGATTCTAGCATGTGCATGTTCAGCCAATTTGTTGTGATTTTGAAATATGTGAATGAAACAGGGGCGAAACCAAGGGAGGGGTGCAGGGGGGAAGAGTACTCCTCTGGATTGACTTTGTGTCCTTATTTTGAAGATCCCTCATACAAAATAATGTTTTCTCTCTTTGATTATGAGGATTACTCACCTCCCTGGGCCGACGTTATGCTTCTATTTTGCAACTTGCATAATTGTAGACACAAGGTTTGGAATTTGTTTTAGTTCAGCGTTGTCGCGGGCAGGTGCCCCTACAACGCTGCCTCCCTTCCTGAAGAAAATCCTGGATCCACCCCTATTAAAATTCAATTTTGCCTCATGTAACGAAATCTGAGAAATGAAGATATTTTGGTTGTTTGAATCCACAATACAAGAAAAGGATTGAGAATCAAGGGTGGTGTAGCAGAGGTGCAATCGCTTCTCACCTCTGGGGTCTCGAGTTCGATTTTTGGACTCGGCATCACATGTGAGTAGAGTTTGTTTGTTCTCTCTTTTGATTCTAGGGCTTTTCTCCGGGTTCTAAGGTTTTCCTCCTTCTACAAAACCTATCAACCTAAATTGAAATGCCTGTTCACAATGTTAACAAAAACATCAAACATTGATTAAACCTGATTTAGCATAAATTAAGACAACGATTCAAATATATGTCCTTCAATTACAGATCTACCGGGTAAGGACTGTGTAAAGAATGGTGACCAGCGCTACCCTGACTATACAAACTGCACTGACTTCACGCGAAAAGACAAGGTAAATAATGGATGTATGGATGGATGGAGAGAGGGAGGAATGGATGGATGAAGGGATGGGTGGAGGGAGGGAGATGGGGAAGGATGGATGGAGGATGGGAGGAAGGAAGGGAGGAATGGATGTATGAATGGATGGATGGATGGATGGATAGATTGATGGATAAACTCGAACTCAGCAAATATAAATTCACAAAATGGATTCAATAATCTGCCTTCCTTAATAACCAACTATCGTTTTAGCTCGATGGAGTCAAGACAGTGCTAAAAGAACTCCAGTCAAATATCGCCAACAGCTCCATACAAAACTCAACCGGATTACTAAAAACTACCATGGAGGTAAGATCTGAAACATTAATAAATTTAAAATTCATACAAAATGTTATGCCTCCCCCCTCCCCTGACAAAATGAAGCTCGCAAAGCACAATGGTCGTAGTAGTGAAATTACGTCACCATGAGAACAGAGCCATAATGAGATAGAGAAACTGGTGCACTTTCAGCTACTTCCTAATTAAATTTTCATAAATAAATAAATTTATTATCATTATCATTATTATCATTAATATTATTATTATTATTAATATTATTATTATTAATATTATTATTATCATCATTATTATTTATCACTTGGATAAGAACTATTTTGAACTTTAATATTTTAAGAACTGTCCATCTGTGCATAAGAGGGTCAAGAACCCCTTTTCGAAATAAAAACATTTTAGAGGATTTTGGATTAAACAACCATGAAGCAAATATTTTATAAATAGTCAGTATATTATTGTTTTAGTAATATATTATATTATTATTATTAATATATAAATAATAATATAGTGATATAAATTTTTCTTTTTATAAAATTATTTTCCTTTTTTTTAAATTCTATATAAAATATATATTAAAAATAGTAATAAGTTTCAGTTTTAAGTATTAGTATTAGGATTGAGTATGGCGCGCGGAATGGTTCAAAATTATTATTTCGATTGTAATTCAATTCTTGTTTGTCATTGCGTTACTTCTCTTGAAAGTGTATAACTTATGTATCGATTGCATTAGATAACCATTCTATATGTCTTTGTCAATCATCACGCATACAAAACATTAGTCAATCCGGCACCAAAACTCTGTCGATCTCCAAAACTAAGTCTGTCGATTCAAAAACCTATGCGATCCAAAAAAAACTCTGTCGATTCAAAAAACTCTGTCGATTCAAAAGCCTAGCTCTGTCGATTCAAAAAAACTCTGTCGATTCAAAAAAAAAAGAAAAAAAAACTCTGTCGATTCAAAAAACTCTGTCGATTAAAAAAAAACTCTGTCGATTCAAAAAAACTCTGTCGATTAAAAAAAAACTCTGTCGATTCAAAAAAAACTCTGTCGATTAAAAAAAAAAACTCGGTCAATCGCCAAAACTCTGTCGATTCAGCAAAAAAACTCTGTCGATTCAGCAAAAAAAACTCGGTCAATCGCCAAAACTCTGTCGATTCAGCAAAAAAACTCTGTCGATTCAGCAAAAAAAACTCGGTCAATCGCCAAAACTCTGTCGATTCAGCAAAAAAAAACTCGGTCAATCGCCAAAACTCTGTCGATTCAGCAAAAAAACTCGGTCAATCGCCAAAACTCTGTCGATTCACCAAAAAACTCGGTCAATCACCAAAACTCTGTCGATTCAGCAAAAACTCGGTCAATCACCAAAACTCTGTCGATTCAGCAAAAACTCGGTCAATCACCAAAACTCTGTCCATTCAAATAGGAGTAAACATCATCAACAACAACAACAAAGCATCGATCAAGGTCGTGGGATATATTACGTAACTGAGCATGTTTATTTTATCAATCATCACGCGTCGAACTAACTCTGGCAATGTTGCAAAATCTAGGCAAAATCTCAACTTAACTCCGTCTTACAACAGTCTTTTGAAAAAAGCCCTCTTTGCACTCACAGGAATAACTGTTCATTTACAGAGTTTAACGCATTTAAAAATGCTCTCACACGGATGGCCTTGTCGGTTTTTAAAATACTGTGATCTATATCTTGGTCTGCCTAAAACTTGCGTTATTTAAATGGCGCCGAACATCTCGATATCTTATTAAACATCTAGGCTATCATTATCTTTCGTGGCGCTTGCTCGTATGTTTCAAATAACGGTAGACAGCCGTTTTCTTTTATAATAATCATCGCATGAGGGAGCGTTTTATACAACAGCCATTCACTTATAACTTTAGTTATCTTAACGAATTTTCTAAATTGCTCATTGTCTCTTTGAACAAAACAAGGTAATAGAAAACTAGGAGAGAAAAAAAACATTTACTAATTTATTTGTTTAGCGTGAATCCCCTGAAGCCAGAAAGGTCTTGGTATTTAACAGTGCAAATGTAAATTCCTTTTTTTTATTTTTAGTTTAAAAAGTGTATTCTGCTACCATAGGAGGATCGGATGCTACACAATCCGAGGTTTTATATCTAAAAAATGAATAATAATAAGTATAGTTACAGTGGATCAACAGACCGTCACAAGCTTATTATTGTTTTTCAGCGTTTAAAAGTTCAAGAACCGTAAAAATAACTTTCAAATAAATGTCAATTTCTGCTATAATCTTATGACCGCCACAGCTAGTGTTGCATGTGATATCTGGAACTAGCGAGCAAAGAAATATAATGTCTTGAATCGTTGTTAACTGATCAGTATACGAGATCGAAGAATTGTTCTAGGGTTTAAAAGCGCTCTTATTGTAATATAGTTTTAAGCAGGCCAACGACAAAAGCGGTAGCTAAAGTCTTGTGTAATACACAGATTGTAATAGTAATACTCAGTATTTTAAAAACCGACAAGGCCATCCGTGTGAGAGCATTTTTAAATGCGTTAAGCTCTGTAAATGAACAGTTATTCCTGTGAGTGCAAAGAGGGCTTTTTTCAAAAGACTGTTGTAAGACGGAGTTAAGTTGAGATTTTGCCTAGATTTTGCAATATTGCCAGAGTTAGTTCGACGCGTGATGATTGATAAAATAAACATGCTCAGTTACGTAATATATCGCACGCGTGACCTTGATCGATGCTTTGTTGTTGTTGTTGATGATGTTTACTCCTATTTGAATGGACAGAGTTTTGGTGATTGACCGAGTTTTTGCTGAATCGACAGAGTTTTGGTGATTGACCGAGTTTTTGCTGAATCGACAGAGTTTTGGTGATTGACCGAGTTTTTTGGTGAATCGACAGAGTTTTGGCGATTGACCGAGTTTTTTTGCTGAATCGACAGAGTTTGGCGATTGACCGAGTTTTTTTTGCTGAATCGACAGAGTTTTGGCGATTGACCGAGTTTTTTTTTGCTGAATCGACAGAGTTTTTTTGCTGAATCGACAGAGTTTTGGCGATTGACCGAGTTTTTTTTTTGAATCGACAGAGTTTTTTTTTAATCGACAGAGTTTTTTTGAATCGACAGAGTTTTTTTTTAATCGACAGAGTTTTTTGAATCGACAGAGTTTTTTTTTTTTTTTTTTTTGAATCGACAGAGTTTTTTGAATCGACAGAGTTTTGGCGATTGACCGAGTTTTTTGAATCAACAGAGTTTTTTTGAATCGACAGAGTTTTTTTGAATCGACAGAGCTAGGCTTTTGAATCGACAGATTTTTTTGAATCGACAGAGTTATTTTGGATCGCATAGGTTTTTGAATCGACAGACTTAGTTTTGGAGATCGACAGAGTTTTGGTGCCGGATTGACCAATGTTTTGTATGCGTGATGATTGACAAAGACATATGGAATGGTTATCTAATGCAATCGATACATAAGTTATACACTTTCAAGAGAAGTAACGCAATTGACAAACAAGAATTGAATTACAATCTATGGCGCGCGGAATGGTTCAAAATTATTATTTCGATTGTAATTCAATTCTTGTTTGTCAATTGCGTTACTTCTCTTGAAAGTGTATAACTTATGTATCGATTGCATTAGATAACCATTCCATATGTCTTTATCAATCATCACGCATACAAAACATTGGTCAATCCGGCGCCAAAACTCTGTCGATCTCCAAAACTAAGTCTGTCGATTCAAAAACCTATGCGATCCAAAAAAAAACTCTGTCGATTCAAAAAACTCTGTCGATTCAAAAGCCTAGCTCTGTCGATTCAAAAAAACTCTGTCGATTCAAAAAACTCTGTTGATTCAAAAAACTCTGTCAATCACCAAAACTCTGTCGATTCAAAAAAAACTCTGTCGATTCAAAAAAAAAAAAAAAAAAAAACTCTGTCGATTAAAAAAAACTCTGTCGATTAAAAAAAAACTCTGTCGATTCAAAAAAACTCTGTCGATTAAAAAAAAAACTCTGTCGATTCAAAAAAACTCTGTCGATTCAAAAAAAAACTCGGTCAATCGCCAAAACTCTGTCGATTCAGCAAAAAAACTCTGTCGATTCAGCAAAAAAAACTCGGTCAATCGCCAAAACTCTGTCGATTCAGCAAAAAAACTCTGTCGATTCAGCAAAAAAACTCTGTCGATTCAGCAAAAAAACTCTGTCGATTCAAAAAAAAACTCTGTCGATTCAGCAAAAAAACTCTGTCGATTCAAAAAAAAACTCGGTCAATCGCCAAAACTCTGTCGATTCAGCAAAAAAACTCTGTCGATTCAGCAAAAAAAAACTCGGTCAATCGCCAAAACTCTGTCGATTCAGCAAAAAAACTCTGTCGATTCAGCAAAAAAACTCGGTCAATCGCCAAAACTCTGTCGATTCAGCAAAAAAACTCGGTCAATCGCCAAAACTCTGTCGATTCAGCAAAAAAACTCGGTCAATCGCCAAAACTCTGTCGATTCAGCAAAAACTCGGTCAATCACCAAAACTCTGTCGATTCAGCAAAAACTCGGTCAATCACCAAAACAGTGTCGATTCAGCAAAAACTCGGTCAATCACCAAAACTCTGTCCATTCAAATAGGAGTAAACATCATCAACAACAACAGCAAAGCATCGATCAAGGTCACGCGTGGGATATATTACGTAACTGAGCATGTTTATTTTATCAATCATCACGCGTCGAACTAACTCTGGCAATATTGCAAAATCTAGGCAAAATCTCAACTTAACTCTTACAACAGTCTTTTGAAAAAAGCCCTCTTTGCACTCACAGGAATAACTGTTCATTTACAGAGCTTAACGCATTTAAAAATGCTCTCACACGGATGGCCTTGTCGGTTTTTAAAATACTGAGTATTACTATTACAATCTGTGTATTACACAAGATTTTAGCTACCGCTTTTGTCGTTGGCCTGCTTAAAACTATATTACAATGAGAGCTCTTTTAAACCCTAGAACAATTCTTCGATCTCGTATACTGATCAGTTAACAACGATTCAAGACATTATATTTCTTTGCTCGCTAGTTCCAGATATCACATGCAACACTAGCTGTGGCGGTCTTAAGATTATAGCAGGAAGGTCATTATTGACGCTAGCCTGACATTTGAGTGGATCAATCATTGAGACAAACGCTAGTTTACGATCTCTAAATGATATTGCAAAACAAAACCATTGGTGACTCTTAGCTTCCTTTATGAATACCCAATACAATAGGATGGACTGAAGCAAGGAGGGGAAATAGCAGAATATTTGCTCAAGACTCAGTTCACTTTCAACTTTAATCACAAAAATGATGATTACATTCACTTTTCAAAAAATGTCAGCAGACAAAATCAATCCTGATCCAACTAAAATTTGAAATGAAATAAGAATGTACATTAAAATGTCCTAAAATTTGAACATCATTGCATGAATGTAACGTAAGTACATCTACTACTAAGAGTTAAGTTGAGATTTTGCCTAGATTTACCCTGGTTCCAGAGGCGCTTTTATATAAGGCGAAACGTGGCGCGAGTCTCGCGCCACGGCTCGCCGTATAAAAGCCATTGAAAAGCGCCTCTGGAACCAGGGTAGCCTAGATTTTGCAATATTGCCAGAGTTAGTTCGACGCGTGATGATTGATAAAATAAACATGCTCAGTTACGTAATATATCCCACGCGTGACCTTGATCGATGCTTTGTTGTTGTTGTTGATGATGTTTACTCCTATTTGAATGGACAGAGTTTTGGTGATTGACCGAGTTTTTGCTGAATCGACACTGTTTTGGCGATTGACCGAGTTTTCTTTTGAATCGACAGAGTTTTTTTGAATCGACAGAGTTTTTTTTTTAATCGACAGAGTTTTTTTGAATCGACAGAGTTTTTTTTTAATCGACAGAGTTTTTTTTAATCGACAGAGTTTTTTTTTTTTTTTTTTTTTTTTTGAATCGACAGAGTTTTTTTGAATCGACAGAGTTTTGGTGATTGACAGAGTTTTTTGAATCAACAGAGTTTTTTGAATCGACAGAGTTTTTTTGAATCGACAGAGCTAGGCTTTTGAATCGACAGAGTTTTTTGAATCGACAGAGTTTTTTTTTGGATCGCATAGGTTTTTGAATCGACAGACTTAGTTTTGGAGATCGACAGAGTTTTGGTGCCGGATTGACCAATGTTTTGTATGCGTGATGATTGACAAAGACATATGGAATGGTTATCTAATGCAATCGATACATAAGTTATACACTTTCAAGAGAAGTAACGCAATTGACAAACAAGAATTGAATTACAATCGAAATAATAATTTTGAACCATTCCGCGCGCCATAACAATCGAAATAATAATTTTGAACCATTCCGCGCGCCATAATTGAGTATATTTTAAATTTTTTTATCGATATTATCATCATAATCATCTATTATTATTATCATTATTTATCTTTCATCATTATTATTATTATTAATATTATTATTATTATTAATATTATTATTATCATCATTATTATTATTATCATCATTATTATCAATATCAATATCAATATCAATATCAATATCAATATCAATATCAATATCAATATCAATATCAATATCAATATCAATATCAATATCAATATCAATATCAATATCAATATCAATATCAATATCAATATCAATATCAATATCAATATCAATATCAATATCAATATCAATATCAATATCAATATCAATATCAATATCAATATCAATATCAATATCAATATCAATATCAATATCAATATCAATATCAATATCAATATCAATATCAATATCAATATCAATATCAATATCAATATCAATATCAATATCAATATCAATATCAATATCAATATCAATATCAATATCAATATCAATATCAATATCAATATCAATATCAATATCAATATCAATATCAATATCAATATCAATATCAATATCAATATCAATATCAATATCAATATCAATATCAATATCAATATGCATTTAGACCGCAGCGAGAACGATCACCTTCCTTTTAAACGAAAATGTACCTGATGAGAACAGCAAAGAGACTGGTGACGAGGGAATGAAAATATCGAGAGAAGTTGAATACCTTGGTAAAATGGTTGCTGAGAAAATATCCAATAAGGAAGAGCCTGTTATTATGGAGTATCCTAGTATAGGTAACACTATCATCTACTACTACTACTACTACTACTACTACTACCACCACCACTACCACCACCACTAACACCACAACCACCACAACCACCACCACCTCCACCACCACTACCACCACCGCCACCACCACCACTACCACTACCACTACCACTACCACTACCACTACCACTACCACTACCACTACCACTACCACTACCACTACCACTACCACTACCACTACCACTACCACTACCACTACCACTACCACTACCACTACCACTACCACTACCACTACCACTACCACTACCACTACCACTACCACTACCACTACCACTACCACTACCACTACCACTACCACTACCACTACCACTACCACTACCACTACCACTACCACTACCACTACCACTACCACTACCACTACCACTACCACTACCACTACCACTACCACTACCACTACCACTACCACTACCACTACCACTACCACTACC
>JALHLI010000135.1:50000-51443 GCA_023349425.1 Anthopleura sola
CCCCCTCCCTATTCACTTTAACCCCAACCCACCCCCTCCCTATTCACTTTAACCCTAACCCTAACCCACCCCCTCCCTATTCATTTTAACCCTAACCCCAACCCACCCCCTCCCTATTCACCTTAACCCCAACCCACCCCCTCCCTATTCAACTTAACCCCAACCCACCCCCTCCCTATTCACCTTAACCCCAACCCACCCCCTCCCTATTCAACTTAACCCCAACCCACCCCCTCCCTATAAACTTTAACCCTAACCCTAATTCAAATCCTAATTCTAACCCTAACACTTAACTTTGAAATCCTTTTTCACGCCTCTCCCCTGTTGACCCCCAAACCCATTTTCGAGTTCTCCTCCACGCTCTGCACCCGATTCTGGTCGTGGTTTCGACCTGCGGACCTTATAAGACCGAACCCCCAATTCTAACCCTAACCCTAACCCTAACTCTAACCTTGAAGTCGTTCTCACGCCTCTCCCCTGTTGCAATCCTGACCCCCAAACCCATTTTCGAGTTCTCCTCCACGCTCTGCACCCGATTCTGGTCGTGGTTTCGACCTGCGGACCTTATAAGACCGAACCCCCAATTCTAACCCTAACCCTAACCCTAACTCTAACCCTAACCTTGAAGTCGTTCTCACGCCTCTCCCCTGTTGCAATCCTGACCCCCAAACCCATTTTGGAGTTCTCCTCGACGCTCTGCACCCGATTCTGGTCGTGGTTTCGACCTGCGGACCTTATAAGACCGAACCCCCAATTCTAACCCTAACCCTAACCCTAACCCTAACCCTAACCTTGAAGTCGTTCTCACGCCTCTCCCCTGTTGCAATCCTGACCCCCAAACCCATTTTCGAGTTCTCCTCGACGCTCTGCATCCGATTCTGGTCGTGGTTTCGACCTGCGGACCTTATAAGACCGAACCCCCAATTCTAACCCTAACCCTAACCCTAACCCTAACCTTGAAGTCGTTCTCACGCCTCTCCCCTGTTGCAATCCTGACCCCCAAACCCATTTTCGAGCTCTCCTCCACGCTCTGCACCCGATTCTGGTCGTGGTTTCGACCTGCGGACCTTATAAGACCGAACCCCCAATTCTAACCCTAACCCTAACCCTAACCTTGAAGTCGTTCTCACGCCTCTCCCCTGTTGCAATCCTGACCTCCAAACCCATTTTCGAGTTCTCCTCCACGCTCTGCACCCGATTCTGGTCGTGGTTTCGACCTGCGGACCTTATAAGACCGAACCCCCAATTCTAACCCTAACCCTAACCCTAACCCTAACCTTGAAGTCGTTCTCACGCCTCTCCCCTGTTGCAATCCTGACCCCCAAACCCATTTTCGAGTTCTCCTCGACGCTCTGCACCCGATTCTGGTCGTGGTTTCGACCTGCGGACCTTATAAGACCGAACCCCCAATTCTAACCCTAACCCTAACCCTAACGTTGAAAT
>JALHLI010000136.1:0-2500 GCA_023349425.1 Anthopleura sola
TTTCGCAGTAGTTCGTCTTTCGTAAATCCAAGAATTTCACCTCTGACAACGAAATACGAATGCCCCCAACTGTCCCTCTTAATCATTACTTCGGTTCCAGAAACCAACAAAATAGAACCAAAGTCCTATTCCATTATTCCATGCTTATGTATTCAAGCGCTGGCCTGCTTTGAACACTCTAATTTTTTCAAAGTAAACGTCACAAGTCCTACGCACACTCAGTCAAGAGCACACGCAGTCTTTGCGAAGAAGAGCGGCCCGGCCAGTGACACACCTTGCGGCGGACCGGCCGTGCCACCCCGAAATCCAACTACGAGCTTTTTAACTGCAACAACTTTAATATACGCTATTGGAGCTGGAATTACCGCGGCTGCTGGCACCAGACTTGCCCTCCAATGGATCCTCGTTAAAGGATTTAAGTTGTACTCATTCCAATTACAAGACTTAGAAAAGCCCTGTATTGTTATTTCTTGTCACTACCTCCCTGAGTCAGGATTGGGTAATTTGCGCGCCTGCTGCCTTCCTTGGATGTGGTAGCCGTTTCTCAGGCTCCCTCTCCGGAATCGAACCCTAATTCTCCGTCACCCGTTGTAACCATGGTAAGCCAATACCTTACCATCGACAGTTGATAGGGCAGAAATTTGAATGAAACATCGCCAGCGCAAGGCCATGCGATTCGTAAAGTTACTATGAATCACCAAACGACCGGGCAGAACCCGCATTGGTTTTGAATCTAATAAATACATCCCTTCCGAACAGTCGGGACTTTTCGCATGTATTAGCTCTAGAATTACCACGGTTATCCAAGTAGTAAACGTACAATCAAATAAACGATAACTGATTTAATGAGCCATTCGCAGTTTCACAGTACAAGTGCTTATACTTAGACATGCATGGCTTAATCTTTGAGACAAGCATATGACTACTGGCAGGATCAACCAGATAACTACACCGAGACTCGTTGGAAGCCGCCGCCGGGGCGGCTCCGAGCGATTCACGTGCATCTTTTGGGGGGGGCGGCGCCGCGCCACATCCGCTTCCGCATCGTAAGATGCAGTCGCCAACGTCGCGCCGCACCGCACCACTTTTTTGCCACGTCTTTCGACGCGTCTCCCAGAACGCAACGCGGGCATGCTCACGATCCAAGAGGCTTATTAATGTCCTCTAAGACGGGCTACCCGCGGTGCGTTCTTCGGCGAGGCATTCGTTCGTAAAAACGGCGCCTCTCCAACACACACACTCACACTCTTGCCAACGGCCAGGTCGGCGCAACCACTTTCGTGAACGCGCAGTGGCTTTTCGCAACTGTCGATTCGCAACCCGCTTCGAATCCCTCGAAAGCAATTCGCGCTTGCGCTTCGAGGTGACCCAATGCGGCCGCTATGCCGTCATTTGCTAGGCTTTCACAAGCCCCACATTCATACGCATCTAATTATCTTTCTCGGGTCTTCTGGCGGCCTCTTTGATCTCAAAATGACAAAATTAAAAACTACATCAAAATCCAGCAAAATGGCTCTCGATCGAATTTCGGACCCTCCCCCTCCCTATACACCTTAACCCCAACCCACCCCCTCCCTATCTAACCCTAACCCTAACCCCAACCCACCCCCTCCCTATTCAACTTAACCCTAACCCACCCCCTCCCTATTCACTTTGACCCTAACCCTAACCCACCCCCTCCCTATTCACTTTAACCCTAACCCTAACCCACCCCCTCCCTATTCAACTTAACCCCAACCCACCCCCTCCCTATTCAACTTAACCCCAACCCACCCCCTCCCTATTCACCTTAACCCCAACCCACCCCCTCCCTATTCACCTTAACCCCAACCCACCCCCTCCCTATTCAACTTAACCCCAACCCACCCCCTCCCTATAAACTTTAACCCTAACCCTAATTCAAATCCTAATTCTAACCCTAACACTTAACTTTGAAATCCTTTTTCACGCCTCTCCCCTGTTGACTCCCAAACCCATTTTCGAGTTCTTCTCCACGCTCTGCACCCGATTCTGGTCGTGGTTTCGACCTGCGGACCTTATAAGACCGAACCCCCAATTCTAACCCTAACCCTAACCCTAACCCTAACCTTGAAGTCGTTCTCACGCCTCTCCCCTGTTGCAATCCTGACCCCCAAACCACTTTTCGAGTTCTCCTCCACGCTCTGCACCCGATTCTGGTGGTGGTTTCGACCTGCGGACCTCATAAGACCGAACCCCCAATTCTAACCCTAACCCTAACCCTAACCCTAACCTTGAAGTCGTTCTCACGCCTCTCCCCTGTTGCAATCCTGACCCCCAAACCCATTTTCGAGTTCTCCTCCACGCTCTGCACCCGATTCTGGTCGTGGTTTCGACCTGCGGACCTTATAAGACCGAACCCCCCAATTCTAACCCTAACCCTAACCCTAACCCTAACCCTAACCCTAACCCTAACCCTAACCTTGAAGTCGTTCTCACGCCTCTCCCCTGTTGCAATCCTGACCCCCAAACCCATTTTCGA
>JALHLI010000137.1:0-50496 GCA_023349425.1 Anthopleura sola
GCCCCCAGAACCAGGCAAGGAGGCCGAATTTTCACAAAATAAACGTGACCATGTCGGGCCAGAATCGTCCGCCCAATCCGAATCCGTGCTCAAAATCCCCAAACTCCGACCCCCCAAAGTGCCCATCTTTGCAGCTGCGCATGCGCGGCCCCCAGAACCAGGCAAGGAGGCCGAATTTTCACAAAATAAACGTGACCATGTCGGGCCAGAATCGTCCGCCCAATCCGAATCCGTGCTCAAAATCCCCAAACTCCGACCCCCCAAAGTGCCCATCTTTGCAGCTGCGCATGCGCGGCCCCCAGAACCAGGCAAGGAGGCCGAATTTTCACAAAATAAACGTGACCATGTCGGGCCAGAATCGTCCGCCCAATCCGAATCCGTGCTCAAAATCCCCAAACTCCGACCCCCCAAAGTGCCCATCTTTGCAGCTGCGCATGCGCGGCCCCCAGAACCAGGCAAGGAGGCCGAATTTTCACAAAATAAACGTGACCATGTCGGGCCAGAATCGTCCGCCCAATCCGAATCCGTGCTCAAAATCCCCAAACTCCGACCCCCCAAAGTGCCCATCTTTGCAGCTGCGCATGCGCGGCCCCCAGAACCAGGCAAGGAGGCCGAATTTTCACAAAATAAACGTGACCATGTCGGGCCAGAATCGTCCGCCCAATCCGAATCCGTGCTCAAAATCCCCAAACTCCGACCCCCCAAAGTGCCCATCTTTGCAGCTGCGCATGCGCGGCCCCCAGAACCAGGCAAGGAGGCCGAATTTTCACAAAATAAACGTGACCATGTCGGGCCAGAATCGTCCGCCCAATCCGAATCCGTGCTCAAAATCCCCAAACTCCGACCCCCCAAAGTGCCCATCTTTGCAGCTGCGCATGCGCGGCCCCCAGAACCAGGCAAGGAGGCCGAATTTTCACAAAATAAACGTGACCATGTCGGGCCAGAATCGTCCGCCCAATCCGAATCCGTGCTCAAAATCCCCAAACTCCGACCCCCCAAAGTGCCCATCTTTGCAGCTGCGCATGCGCGGCCCCCAGAACCAGGCAAGGAGGCCGAATTTTCACAAAATAAACGTGACCATGTCGGGCCAGAATCGTCCGCCCAATCCGAATCCGTGCTCAAAATCCCCAAACTCCGACCCCCCAAAGTGCCCATCTTTGCAGCTGCGCATGCGCGGCCCCCAGAACCAGGCAAGGAGGCCGAATTTTCACAAAATAAACGTGACCATGTCGGGCCAGAATCGTCCGCCCAATCCGAATCCGTGCTCAAAATCCCCAAACTCCGACCCCCCAAAGTGCCCATCTTTGCAGCTGCGCATGCGCGGCCCCCAGAACCAGGCAAGGAGGCCGAATTTTCACAAAATAAACGTGACCATGTCGGGCCAGAATCGTCCGCCCAATCCGAATCCGTGCTCAAAATCCCCAAACTCCGACCCCCCAAAGTGCCCATCTTTGCAGCTGCGCATGCGCGGCCCCCAGAACCAGGCAAGGAGGCCGAATTTTCACAAAATAAACGTGACCATGTCGGGCCAGAATCGTCCGCCCAATCCGAATCCGTGCTCAAAATCCCCAAACTCCGACCCCCCAAAGTGCCCATCTTTGCAGCTGCGCATGCGCGGCCCCCAGAACCAGGCAAGGAGGCCGAATTTTCACAAAATAAACGTGACCATGTCGGGCCAGAATCGTCCGCCCAATCCGAATCCGTGCTCAAAATCCCCAAACTCCGACCCCCCAAAGTGCCCATCTTTGCAGCTGCGCATGCGCGGCCCCCAGAACCAGGCAAGGAGGCCGAATTTTCACAAAATAAACGTGACCATGTCGGGCCAGAATCGTCCGCCCAATCCGAATCCGTGCTCAAAATCCCCAAACTCCGACCCCCCAAAGTGCCCATCTTTGCAGCTGCGCATGCGCGGCCCCCAGAACCAGGCAAGGAGGCCGAATTTTCACAAAATAAACGTGACCATGTCGGGCCAGAATCGTCCGCCCAATCCGAATCCGTGCTCAAAATCCCCAAACTCCGACCCCCCAAAGTGCCCATCTTTGCAGCTGCGCATGCGCGGCCCCCAGAACCAGGCAAGGAGGCCGAATTTTCACAAAATAAACGTGACCATGTCGGGCCAGAATCGTCCGCCCAATCCGAATCCGTGCTCAAAATCCCCAAACTCCGACCCCCCAAAGTGCCCATCTTTGCAGCTGCGCATGCGCGGCCCCCAGAACCAGGCAAGGAGGCCGAATTTTCACAAAATAAACGTGACCATGTCGGGCCAGAATCGTCCGCCCAATCCGAATCCGTGCTCAAAATCCCCAAACTCCGACCCCCCAAAGTGCCCATCTTTGCAGCTGCGCATGCGCGGCCCCCAGAACCAGGCAAGGAGGCCGAATTTTCACAAAATAAACGTGACCATGTCGGGCCAGAATCGTCCGCCCAATCCGAATCCGTGCTCAAAATCCCCAAACTCCGACCCCCCAAAGTGCCCATCTTTGCAGCTGCGCATGCGCGGCCCCCAGAACCAGGCAAGGAGGCCGAATTTTCACAAAATAAACGTGACCATGTCGGGCCAGAATCGTCCGCCCAATCCGAATCCGTGCTCAAAATCCCCAAACTCCGACCCCCCAAAGTGCCCATCTTTGCAGCTGCGCATGCGCGGCCCCCAGAACCAGGCAAGGAGGCCGAATTTTCACAAAATAAACGTGACCATGTCGGGCCAGAATCGTCCGCCCAATCCGAATCCGTGCTCAAAATCCCCAAACTCCGACCCCCCAAAGTGCCCATCTTTGCAGCTGCGCATGCGCGGCCCCCAGAACCAGGCAAGGAGGCCGAATTTTCACAAAATAAACGTGACCATGTCGGGCCAGAATCGTCCGCCCAATCCGAATCCGTGCTCAAAATCCCCAAACTCCGACCCCCCAAAGTGCCCATCTTTGCAGCTGCGCATGCGCGGCCCCCAGAACCAGGCAAGGAGGCCGAATTTTCACAAAATAAACGTGACCATGTCGGGCCAGAATCGTCCGCCCAATCCGAATCCGTGCTCAAAATCCCCAAACTCCGACCCCCCAAAGTGCCCATCTTTGCAGCTGCGCATGCGCGGCCCCCAGAACCAGGCAAGGAGGCCGAATTTTCACAAAATAAACGTGACCATGTCGGGCCAGAATCGTCCGCCCAATCCGAATCCGTGCTCAAAATCCCCAAACTCCGACCCCCCAAAGTGCCCATCTTTGCAGCTGCGCATGCGCGGCCCCCAGAACCAGGCAAGGAGGCCGAATTTTCACAAAATAAACGTGACCATGTCGGGCCAGAATCGTCCGCCCAATCCGAATCCGTGCTCAAAATCCCCAAACTCCGACCCCCCAAAGTGCCCATCTTTGCAGCTGCGCATGCGCGGCCCCCAGAACCAGGCAAGGAGGCCGAATTTTCACAAAATAAACGTGACCATGTCGGGCCAGAATCGTCCGCCCAATCCGAATCCGTGCTCAAAATCCCCAAACTCCGACCCCCCAAAGTGCCCATCTTTGCAGCTGCGCATGCGCGGCCCCCAGAACCAGGCAAGGAGGCCGAATTTTCACAAAATAAACGTGACCATGTCGGGCCAGAATCGTCCGCCCAATCCGAATCCGTGCTCAAAATCCCCAAACTCCGACCCCCCAAAGTGCCCATCTTTGCAGCTGCGCATGCGCGGCCCCCAGAACCAGGCAAGGAGGCCGAATTTTCACAAAATAAACGTGACCATGTCGGGCCAGAATCGTCCGCCCAATCCGAATCCGTGCTCAAAATCCCCAAACTCCGACCCCCCAAAGTGCCCATCTTTGCAGCTGCGCATGCGCGGCCCCCAGAACCAGGCAAGGAGGCCGAATTTTCACAAAATAAACGTGACCATGTCGGGCCAGAATCGTCCGCCCAATCCGAATCCGTGCTCAAAATCCCCAAACTCCGACCCCCCAAAGTGCCCATCTTTGCAGCTGCGCATGCGCGGCCCCCAGAACCAGGCAAGGAGGCCGAATTTTCACAAAATAAACGTGACCATGTCGGGCCAGAATCGTCCGCCCAATCCGAATCCGTGCTCAAAATCCCCAAACTCCGACCCCCCAAAGTGCCCATCTTTGCAGCTGCGCATGCGCGGCCCCCAGAACCAGGCAAGGAGGCCGAATTTTCACAAAATAAACGTGACCATGTCGGGCCAGAATCGTCCGCCCAATCCGAATCCGTGCTCAAAATCCCCAAACTCCGACCCCCCAAAGTGCCCATCTTTGCAGCTGCGCATGCGCGGCCCCCAGAACCAGGCAAGGAGGCCGAATTTTCACAAAATAAACGTGACCATGTCGGGCCAGAATCGTCCGCCCAATCCGAATCCGTGCTCAAAATCCCCAAACTCCGACCCCCCAAAGTGCCCATCTTTGCAGCTGCGCATGCGCGGCCCCCAGAACCAGGCAAGGAGGCCGAATTTTCACAAAATAAACGTGACCATGTCGGGCCAGAATCGTCCGCCCAATCCGAATCCGTGCTCAAAATCCCCAAACTCCGACCCCCCAAAGTGCCCATCTTTGCAGCTGCGCATGCGCGGCCCCCAGAACCAGGCAAGGAGGCCGAATTTTCACAAAATAAACGTGACCATGTCGGGCCAGAATCGTCCGCCCAATCCGAATCCGTGCTCAAAATCCCCAAACTCCGACCCCCCAAAGTGCCCATCTTTGCAGCTGCGCATGCGCGGCCCCCAGAACCAGGCAAGGAGGCCGAATTTTCACAAAATAAACGTGACCATGTCGGGCCAGAATCGTCCGCCCAATCCGAATCCGTGCTCAAAATCCCCAAACTCCGACCCCCCAAAGTGCCCATCTTTGCAGCTGCGCATGCGCGGCCCCCAGAACCAGGCAAGGAGGCCGAATTTTCACAAAATAAACGTGACCATGTCGGGCCAGAATCGTCCGCCCAATCCGAATCCGTGCTCAAAATCCCCAAACTCCGACCCCCCAAAGTGCCCATCTTTGCAGCTGCGCATGCGCGGCCCCCAGAACCAGGCAAGGAGGCCGAATTTTCACAAAATAAACGTGACCATGTCGGGCCAGAATCGTCCGCCCAATCCGAATCCGTGCTCAAAATCCCCAAACTCCGACCCCCCAAAGTGCCCATCTTTGCAGCTGCGCATGCGCGGCCCCCAGAACCAGGCAAGGAGGCCGAATTTTCACAAAATAAACGTGACCATGTCGGGCCAGAATCGTCCGCCCAATCCGAATCCGTGCTCAAAATCCCCAAACTCCGACCCCCCAAAGTGCCCATCTTTGCAGCTGCGCATGCGCGGCCCCCAGAACCAGGCAAGGAGGCCGAATTTTCACAAAATAAACGTGACCATGTCGGGCCAGAATCGTCCGCCCAATCCGAATCCGTGCTCAAAATCCCCAAACTCCGACCCCCCAAAGTGCCCATCTTTGCAGCTGCGCATGCGCGGCCCCCAGAACCAGGCAAGGAGGCCGAATTTTCACAAAATAAACGTGACCATGTCGGGCCAGAATCGTCCGCCCAATCCGAATCCGTGCTCAAAATCCCCAAACTCCGACCCCCCAAAGTGCCCATCTTTGCAGCTGCGCATGCGCGGCCCCCAGAACCAGGCAAGGAGGCCGAATTTTCACAAAATAAACGTGACCATGTCGGGCCAGAATCGTCCGCCCAATCCGAATCCGTGCTCAAAATCCCCAAACTCCGACCCCCCAAAGTGCCCATCTTTGCAGCTGCGCATGCGCGGCCCCCAGAACCAGGCAAGGAGGCCGAATTTTCACAAAATAAACGTGACCATGTCGGGCCAGAATCGTCCGCCCAATCCGAATCCGTGCTCAAAATCCCCAAACTCCGACCCCCCAAAGTGCCCATCTTTGCAGCTGCGCATGCGCGGCCCCCAGAACCAGGCAAGGAGGCCGAATTTTCACAAAATAAACGTGACCATGTCGGGCCAGAATCGTCCGCCCAATCCGAATCCGTGCTCAAAATCCCCAAACTCCGACCCCCCAAAGTGCCCATCTTTGCAGCTGCGCATGCGCGGCCCCCAGAACCAGGCAAGGAGGCCGAATTTTCACAAAATAAACGTGACCATGTCGGGCCAGAATCGTCCGCCCAATCCGAATCCGTGCTCAAAATCCCCAAACTCCGACCCCCCAAAGTGCCCATCTTTGCAGCTGCGCATGCGCGGCCCCCAGAACCAGGCAAGGAGGCCGAATTTTCACAAAATAAACGTGACCATGTCGGGCCAGAATCGTCCGCCCAATCCGAATCCGTGCTCAAAATCCCCAAACTCCGACCCCCCAAAGTGCCCATCTTTGCAGCTGCGCATGCGCGGCCCCCAGAACCAGGCAAGGAGGCCGAATTTTCACAAAATAAACGTGACCATGTCGGGCCAGAATCGTCCGCCCAATCCGAATCCGTGCTCAAAATCCCCAAACTCCGACCCCCCAAAGTGCCCATCTTTGCAGCTGCGCATGCGCGGCCCCCAGAACCAGGCAAGGAGGCCGAATTTTCACAAAATAAACGTGACCATGTCGGGCCAGAATCGTCCGCCCAATCCGAATCCGTGCTCAAAATCCCCAAACTCCGACCCCCCAAAGTGCCCATCTTTGCAGCTGCGCATGCGCGGCCCCCAGAACCAGGCAAGGAGGCCGAATTTTCACAAAATAAACGTGACCATGTCGGGCCAGAATCGTCCGCCCAATCCGAATCCGTGCTCAAAATCCCCAAACTCCGACCCCCCAAAGTGCCCATCTTTGCAGCTGCGCATGCGCGGCCCCCAGAACCAGGCAAGGAGGCCGAATTTTCACAAAATAAACGTGACCATGTCGGGCCAGAATCGTCCGCCCAATCCGAATCCGTGCTCAAAATCCCCAAACTCCGACCCCCCAAAGTGCCCATCTTTGCAGCTGCGCATGCGCGGCCCCCAGAACCAGGCAAGGAGGCCGAATTTTCACAAAATAAACGTGACCATGTCGGGCCAGAATCGTCCGCCCAATCCGAATCCGTGCTCAAAATCCCCAAACTCCGACCCCCCAAAGTGCCCATCTTTGCAGCTGCGCATGCGCGGCCCCCAGAACCAGGCAAGGAGGCCGAATTTTCACAAAATAAACGTGACCATGTCGGGCCAGAATCGTCCGCCCAATCCGAATCCGTGCTCAAAATCCCCAAACTCCGACCCCCCAAAGTGCCCATCTTTGCAGCTGCGCATGCGCGGCCCCCAGAACCAGGCAAGGAGGCCGAATTTTCACAAAATAAACGTGACCATGTCGGGCCAGAATCGTCCGCCCAATCCGAATCCGTGCTCAAAATCCCCAAACTCCGACCCCCCAAAGTGCCCATCTTTGCAGCTGCGCATGCGCGGCCCCCAGAACCAGGCAAGGAGGCCGAATTTTCACAAAATAAACGTGACCATGTCGGGCCAGAATCGTCCGCCCAATCCGAATCCGTGCTCAAAATCCCCAAACTCCGACCCCCCAAAGTGCCCATCTTTGCAGCTGCGCATGCGCGGCCCCCAGAACCAGGCAAGGAGGCCGAATTTTCACAAAATAAACGTGACCATGTCGGGCCAGAATCGTCCGCCCAATCCGAATCCGTGCTCAAAATCCCCAAACTCCGACCCCCCAAAGTGCCCATCTTTGCAGCTGCGCATGCGCGGCCCCCAGAACCAGGCAAGGAGGCCGAATTTTCACAAAATAAACGTGACCATGTCGGGCCAGAATCGTCCGCCCAATCCGAATCCGTGCTCAAAATCCCCAAACTCCGACCCCCCAAAGTGCCCATCTTTGCAGCTGCGCATGCGCGGCCCCCAGAACCAGGCAAGGAGGCCGAATTTTCACAAAATAAACGTGACCATGTCGGGCCAGAATCGTCCGCCCAATCCGAATCCGTGCTCAAAATCCCCAAACTCCGACCCCCCAAAGTGCCCATCTTTGCAGCTGCGCATGCGCGGCCCCCAGAACCAGGCAAGGAGGCCGAATTTTCACAAAATAAACGTGACCATGTCGGGCCAGAATCGTCCGCCCAATCCGAATCCGTGCTCAAAATCCCCAAACTCCGACCCCCCAAAGTGCCCATCTTTGCAGCTGCGCATGCGCGGCCCCCAGAACCAGGCAAGGAGGCCGAATTTTCACAAAATAAACGTGACCATGTCGGGCCAGAATCGTCCGCCCAATCCGAATCCGTGCTCAAAATCCCCAAACTCCGACCCCCCAAAGTGCCCATCTTTGCAGCTGCGCATGCGCGGCCCCCAGAACCAGGCAAGGAGGCCGAATTTTCACAAAATAAACGTGACCATGTCGGGCCAGAATCGTCCGCCCAATCCGAATCCGTGCTCAAAATCCCCAAACTCCGACCCCCCAAAGTGCCCATCTTTGCAGCTGCGCATGCGCGGCCCCCAGAACCAGGCAAGGAGGCCGAATTTTCACAAAATAAACGTGACCATGTCGGGCCAGAATCGTCCGCCCAATCCGAATCCGTGCTCAAAATCCCCAAACTCCGACCCCCCAAAGTGCCCATCTTTGCAGCTGCGCATGCGCGGCCCCCAGAACCAGGCAAGGAGGCCGAATTTTCACAAAATAAACGTGACCATGTCGGGCCAGAATCGTCCGCCCAATCCGAATCCGTGCTCAAAATCCCCAAACTCCGACCCCCCAAAGTGCCCATCTTTGCAGCTGCGCATGCGCGGCCCCCAGAACCAGGCAAGGAGGCCGAATTTTCACAAAATAAACGTGACCATGTCGGGCCAGAATCGTCCGCCCAATCCGAATCCGTGCTCAAAATCCCCAAACTCCGACCCCCCAAAGTGCCCATCTTTGCAGCTGCGCATGCGCGGCCCCCAGAACCAGGCAAGGAGGCCGAATTTTCACAAAATAAACGTGACCATGTCGGGCCAGAATCGTCCGCCCAATCCGAATCCGTGCTCAAAATCCCCAAACTCCGACCCCCCAAAGTGCCCATCTTTGCAGCTGCGCATGCGCGGCCCCCAGAACCAGGCAAGGAGGCCGAATTTTCACAAAATAAACGTGACCATGTCGGGCCAGAATCGTCCGCCCAATCCGAATCCGTGCTCAAAATCCCCAAACTCCGACCCCCCAAAGTGCCCATCTTTGCAGCTGCGCATGCGCGGCCCCCAGAACCAGGCAAGGAGGCCGAATTTTCACAAAATAAACGTGACCATGTCGGGCCAGAATCGTCCGCCCAATCCGAATCCGTGCTCAAAATCCCCAAACTCCGACCCCCCAAAGTGCCCATCTTTGCAGCTGCGCATGCGCGGCCCCCAGAACCAGGCAAGGAGGCCGAATTTTCACAAAATAAACGTGACCATGTCGGGCCAGAATCGTCCGCCCAATCCGAATCCGTGCTCAAAATCCCCAAACTCCGACCCCCCAAAGTGCCCATCTTTGCAGCTGCGCATGCGCGGCCCCCAGAACCAGGCAAGGAGGCCGAATTTTCACAAAATAAACGTGACCATGTCGGGCCAGAATCGTCCGCCCAATCCGAATCCGTGCTCAAAATCCCCAAACTCCGACCCCCCAAAGTGCCCATCTTTGCAGCTGCGCATGCGCGGCCCCCAGAACCAGGCAAGGAGGCCGAATTTTCACAAAATAAACGTGACCATGTCGGGCCAGAATCGTCCGCCCAATCCGAATCCGTGCTCAAAATCCCCAAACTCCGACCCCCCAAAGTGCCCATCTTTGCAGCTGCGCATGCGCGGCCCCCAGAACCAGGCAAGGAGGCCGAATTTTCACAAAATAAACGTGACCATGTCGGGCCAGAATCGTCCGCCCAATCCGAATCCGTGCTCAAAATCCCCAAACTCCGACCCCCCAAAGTGCCCATCTTTGCAGCTGCGCATGCGCGGCCCCCAGAACCAGGCAAGGAGGCCGAATTTTCACAAAATAAACGTGACCATGTCGGGCCAGAATCGTCCGCCCAATCCGAATCCGTGCTCAAAATCCCCAAACTCCGACCCCCCAAAGTGCCCATCTTTGCAGCTGCGCATGCGCGGCCCCCAGAACCAGGCAAGGAGGCCGAATTTTCACAAAATAAACGTGACCATGTCGGGCCAGAATCGTCCGCCCAATCCGAATCCGTGCTCAAAATCCCCAAACTCCGACCCCCCAAAGTGCCCATCTTTGCAGCTGCGCATGCGCGGCCCCCAGAACCAGGCAAGGAGGCCGAATTTTCACAAAATAAACGTGACCATGTCGGGCCAGAATCGTCCGCCCAATCCGAATCCGTGCTCAAAATCCCCAAACTCCGACCCCCCAAAGTGCCCATCTTTGCAGCTGCGCATGCGCGGCCCCCAGAACCAGGCAAGGAGGCCGAATTTTCACAAAATAAACGTGACCATGTCGGGCCAGAATCGTCCGCCCAATCCGAATCCGTGCTCAAAATCCCCAAACTCCGACCCCCCAAAGTGCCCATCTTTGCAGCTGCGCATGCGCGGCCCCCAGAACCAGGCAAGGAGGCCGAATTTTCACAAAATAAACGTGACCATGTCGGGCCAGAATCGTCCGCCCAATCCGAATCCGTGCTCAAAATCCCCAAACTCCGACCCCCCAAAGTGCCCATCTTTGCAGCTGCGCATGCGCGGCCCCCAGAACCAGGCAAGGAGGCCGAATTTTCACAAAATAAACGTGACCATGTCGGGCCAGAATCGTCCGCCCAATCCGAATCCGTGCTCAAAATCCCCAAACTCCGACCCCCCAAAGTGCCCATCTTTGCAGCTGCGCATGCGCGGCCCCCAGAACCAGGCAAGGAGGCCGAATTTTCACAAAATAAACGTGACCATGTCGGGCCAGAATCGTCCGCCCAATCCGAATCCGTGCTCAAAATCCCCAAACTCCGACCCCCCAAAGTGCCCATCTTTGCAGCTGCGCATGCGCGGCCCCCAGAACCAGGCAAGGAGGCCGAATTTTCACAAAATAAACGTGACCATGTCGGGCCAGAATCGTCCGCCCAATCCGAATCCGTGCTCAAAATCCCCAAACTCCGACCCCCCAAAGTGCCCATCTTTGCAGCTGCGCATGCGCGGCCCCCAGAACCAGGCAAGGAGGCCGAATTTTCACAAAATAAACGTGACCATGTCGGGCCAGAATCGTCCGCCCAATCCGAATCCGTGCTCAAAATCCCCAAACTCCGACCCCCCAAAGTGCCCATCTTTGCAGCTGCGCATGCGCGGCCCCCAGAACCAGGCAAGGAGGCCGAATTTTCACAAAATAAACGTGACCATGTCGGGCCAGAATCGTCCGCCCAATCCGAATCCGTGCTCAAAATCCCCAAACTCCGACCCCCCAAAGTGCCCATCTTTGCAGCTGCGCATGCGCGGCCCCCAGAACCAGGCAAGGAGGCCGAATTTTCACAAAATAAACGTGACCATGTCGGGCCAGAATCGTCCGCCCAATCCGAATCCGTGCTCAAAATCCCCAAACTCCGACCCCCCAAAGTGCCCATCTTTGCAGCTGCGCATGCGCGGCCCCCAGAACCAGGCAAGGAGGCCGAATTTTCACAAAATAAACGTGACCATGTCGGGCCAGAATCGTCCGCCCAATCCGAATCCGTGCTCAAAATCCCCAAACTCCGACCCCCCAAAGTGCCCATCTTTGCAGCTGCGCATGCGCGGCCCCCAGAACCAGGCAAGGAGGCCGAATTTTCACAAAATAAACGTGACCATGTCGGGCCAGAATCGTCCGCCCAATCCGAATCCGTGCTCAAAATCCCCAAACTCCGACCCCCCAAAGTGCCCATCTTTGCAGCTGCGCATGCGCGGCCCCCAGAACCAGGCAAGGAGGCCGAATTTTCACAAAATAAACGTGACCATGTCGGGCCAGAATCGTCCGCCCAATCCGAATCCGTGCTCAAAATCCCCAAACTCCGACCCCCCAAAGTGCCCATCTTTGCAGCTGCGCATGCGCGGCCCCCAGAACCAGGCAAGGAGGCCGAATTTTCACAAAATAAACGTGACCATGTCGGGCCAGAATCGTCCGCCCAATCCGAATCCGTGCTCAAAATCCCCAAACTCCGACCCCCCAAAGTGCCCATCTTTGCAGCTGCGCATGCGCGGCCCCCAGAACCAGGCAAGGAGGCCGAATTTTCACAAAATAAACGTGACCATGTCGGGCCAGAATCGTCCGCCCAATCCGAATCCGTGCTCAAAATCCCCAAACTCCGACCCCCCAAAGTGCCCATCTTTGCAGCTGCGCATGCGCGGCCCCCAGAACCAGGCAAGGAGGCCGAATTTTCACAAAATAAACGTGACCATGTCGGGCCAGAATCGTCCGCCCAATCCGAATCCGTGCTCAAAATCCCCAAACTCCGACCCCCCAAAGTGCCCATCTTTGCAGCTGCGCATGCGCGGCCCCCAGAACCAGGCAAGGAGGCCGAATTTTCACAAAATAAACGTGACCATGTCGGGCCAGAATCGTCCGCCCAATCCGAATCCGTGCTCAAAATCCCCAAACTCCGACCCCCCAAAGTGCCCATCTTTGCAGCTGCGCATGCGCGGCCCCCAGAACCAGGCAAGGAGGCCGAATTTTCACAAAATAAACGTGACCATGTCGGGCCAGAATCGTCCGCCCAATCCGAATCCGTGCTCAAAATCCCCAAACTCCGACCCCCCAAAGTGCCCATCTTTGCAGCTGCGCATGCGCGGCCCCCAGAACCAGGCAAGGAGGCCGAATTTTCACAAAATAAACGTGACCATGTCGGGCCAGAATCGTCCGCCCAATCCGAATCCGTGCTCAAAATCCCCAAACTCCGACCCCCCAAAGTGCCCATCTTTGCAGCTGCGCATGCGCGGCCCCCAGAACCAGGCAAGGAGGCCGAATTTTCACAAAATAAACGTGACCATGTCGGGCCAGAATCGTCCGCCCAATCCGAATCCGTGCTCAAAATCCCCAAACTCCGACCCCCCAAAGTGCCCATCTTTGCAGCTGCGCATGCGCGGCCCCCAGAACCAGGCAAGGAGGCCGAATTTTCACAAAATAAACGTGACCATGTCGGGCCAGAATCGTCCGCCCAATCCGAATCCGTGCTCAAAATCCCCAAACTCCGACCCCCCAAAGTGCCCATCTTTGCAGCTGCGCATGCGCGGCCCCCAGAACCAGGCAAGGAGGCCGAATTTTCACAAAATAAACGTGACCATGTCGGGCCAGAATCGTCCGCCCAATCCGAATCCGTGCTCAAAATCCCCAAACTCCGACCCCCCAAAGTGCCCATCTTTGCAGCTGCGCATGCGCGGCCCCCAGAACCAGGCAAGGAGGCCGAATTTTCACAAAATAAACGTGACCATGTCGGGCCAGAATCGTCCGCCCAATCCGAATCCGTGCTCAAAATCCCCAAACTCCGACCCCCCAAAGTGCCCATCTTTGCAGCTGCGCATGCGCGGCCCCCAGAACCAGGCAAGGAGGCCGAATTTTCACAAAATAAACGTGACCATGTCGGGCCAGAATCGTCCGCCCAATCCGAATCCGTGCTCAAAATCCCCAAACTCCGACCCCCCAAAGTGCCCATCTTTGCAGCTGCGCATGCGCGGCCCCCAGAACCAGGCAAGGAGGCCGAATTTTCACAAAATAAACGTGACCATGTCGGGCCAGAATCGTCCGCCCAATCCGAATCCGTGCTCAAAATCCCCAAACTCCGACCCCCCAAAGTGCCCATCTTTGCAGCTGCGCATGCGCGGCCCCCAGAACCAGGCAAGGAGGCCGAATTTTCACAAAATAAACGTGACCATGTCGGGCCAGAATCGTCCGCCCAATCCGAATCCGTGCTCAAAATCCCCAAACTCCGACCCCCCAAAGTGCCCATCTTTGCAGCTGCGCATGCGCGGCCCCCAGAACCAGGCAAGGAGGCCGAATTTTCACAAAATAAACGTGACCATGTCGGGCCAGAATCGTCCGCCCAATCCGAATCCGTGCTCAAAATCCCCAAACTCCGACCCCCCAAAGTGCCCATCTTTGCAGCTGCGCATGCGCGGCCCCCAGAACCAGGCAAGGAGGCCGAATTTTCACAAAATAAACGTGACCATGTCGGGCCAGAATCGTCCGCCCAATCCGAATCCGTGCTCAAAATCCCCAAACTCCGACCCCCCAAAGTGCCCATCTTTGCAGCTGCGCATGCGCGGCCCCCAGAACCAGGCAAGGAGGCCGAATTTTCACAAAATAAACGTGACCATGTCGGGCCAGAATCGTCCGCCCAATCCGAATCCGTGCTCAAAATCCCCAAACTCCGACCCCCCAAAGTGCCCATCTTTGCAGCTGCGCATGCGCGGCCCCCAGAACCAGGCAAGGAGGCCGAATTTTCACAAAATAAACGTGACCATGTCGGGCCAGAATCGTCCGCCCAATCCGAATCCGTGCTCAAAATCCCCAAACTCCGACCCCCCAAAGTGCCCATCTTTGCAGCTGCGCATGCGCGGCCCCCAGAACCAGGCAAGGAGGCCGAATTTTCACAAAATAAACGTGACCATGTCGGGCCAGAATCGTCCGCCCAATCCGAATCCGTGCTCAAAATCCCCAAACTCCGACCCCCCAAAGTGCCCATCTTTGCAGCTGCGCATGCGCGGCCCCCAGAACCAGGCAAGGAGGCCGAATTTTCACAAAATAAACGTGACCATGTCGGGCCAGAATCGTCCGCCCAATCCGAATCCGTGCTCAAAATCCCCAAACTCCGACCCCCCAAAGTGCCCATCTTTGCAGCTGCGCATGCGCGGCCCCCAGAACCAGGCAAGGAGGCCGAATTTTCACAAAATAAACGTGACCATGTCGGGCCAGAATCGTCCGCCCAATCCGAATCCGTGCTCAAAATCCCCAAACTCCGACCCCCCAAAGTGCCCATCTTTGCAGCTGCGCATGCGCGGCCCCCAGAACCAGGCAAGGAGGCCGAATTTTCACAAAATAAACGTGACCATGTCGGGCCAGAATCGTCCGCCCAATCCGAATCCGTGCTCAAAATCCCCAAACTCCGACCCCCCAAAGTGCCCATCTTTGCAGCTGCGCATGCGCGGCCCCCAGAACCAGGCAAGGAGGCCGAATTTTCACAAAATAAACGTGACCATGTCGGGCCAGAATCGTCCGCCCAATCCGAATCCGTGCTCAAAATCCCCAAACTCCGACCCCCCAAAGTGCCCATCTTTGCAGCTGCGCATGCGCGGCCCCCAGAACCAGGCAAGGAGGCCGAATTTTCACAAAATAAACGTGACCATGTCGGGCCAGAATCGTCCGCCCAATCCGAATCCGTGCTCAAAATCCCCAAACTCCGACCCCCCAAAGTGCCCATCTTTGCAGCTGCGCATGCGCGGCCCCCAGAACCAGGCAAGGAGGCCGAATTTTCACAAAATAAACGTGACCATGTCGGGCCAGAATCGTCCGCCCAATCCGAATCCGTGCTCAAAATCCCCAAACTCCGACCCCCCAAAGTGCCCATCTTTGCAGCTGCGCATGCGCGGCCCCCAGAACCAGGCAAGGAGGCCGAATTTTCACAAAATAAACGTGACCATGTCGGGCCAGAATCGTCCGCCCAATCCGAATCCGTGCTCAAAATCCCCAAACTCCGACCCCCCAAAGTGCCCATCTTTGCAGCTGCGCATGCGCGGCCCCCAGAACCAGGCAAGGAGGCCGAATTTTCACAAAATAAACGTGACCATGTCGGGCCAGAATCGTCCGCCCAATCCGAATCCGTGCTCAAAATCCCCAAACTCCGACCCCCCAAAGTGCCCATCTTTGCAGCTGCGCATGCGCGGCCCCCAGAACCAGGCAAGGAGGCCGAATTTTCACAAAATAAACGTGACCATGTCGGGCCAGAATCGTCCGCCCAATCCGAATCCGTGCTCAAAATCCCCAAACTCCGACCCCCCAAAGTGCCCATCTTTGCAGCTGCGCATGCGCGGCCCCCAGAACCAGGCAAGGAGGCCGAATTTTCACAAAATAAACGTGACCATGTCGGGCCAGAATCGTCCGCCCAATCCGAATCCGTGCTCAAAATCCCCAAACTCCGACCCCCCAAAGTGCCCATCTTTGCAGCTGCGCATGCGCGGCCCCCAGAACCAGGCAAGGAGGCCGAATTTTCACAAAATAAACGTGACCATGTCGGGCCAGAATCGTCCGCCCAATCCGAATCCGTGCTCAAAATCCCCAAACTCCGACCCCCCAAAGTGCCCATCTTTGCAGCTGCGCATGCGCGGCCCCCAGAACCAGGCAAGGAGGCCGAATTTTCACAAAATAAACGTGACCATGTCGGGCCAGAATCGTCCGCCCAATCCGAATCCGTGCTCAAAATCCCCAAACTCCGACCCCCCAAAGTGCCCATCTTTGCAGCTGCGCATGCGCGGCCCCCAGAACCAGGCAAGGAGGCCGAATTTTCACAAAATAAACGTGACCATGTCGGGCCAGAATCGTCCGCCCAATCCGAATCCGTGCTCAAAATCCCCAAACTCCGACCCCCCAAAGTGCCCATCTTTGCAGCTGCGCATGCGCGGCCCCCAGAACCAGGCAAGGAGGCCGAATTTTCACAAAATAAACGTGACCATGTCGGGCCAGAATCGTCCGCCCAATCCGAATCCGTGCTCAAAATCCCCAAACTCCGACCCCCCAAAGTGCCCATCTTTGCAGCTGCGCATGCGCGGCCCCCAGAACCAGGCAAGGAGGCCGAATTTTCACAAAATAAACGTGACCATGTCGGGCCAGAATCGTCCGCCCAATCCGAATCCGTGCTCAAAATCCCCAAACTCCGACCCCCCAAAGTGCCCATCTTTGCAGCTGCGCATGCGCGGCCCCCAGAACCAGGCAAGGAGGCCGAATTTTCACAAAATAAACGTGACCATGTCGGGCCAGAATCGTCCGCCCAATCCGAATCCGTGCTCAAAATCCCCAAACTCCGACCCCCCAAAGTGCCCATCTTTGCAGCTGCGCATGCGCGGCCCCCAGAACCAGGCAAGGAGGCCGAATTTTCACAAAATAAACGTGACCATGTCGGGCCAGAATCGTCCGCCCAATCCGAATCCGTGCTCAAAATCCCCAAACTCCGACCCCCCAAAGTGCCCATCTTTGCAGCTGCGCATCGCGCGGCCCCCAGAACCAGGCAAGGAGGCCGAATTTTCACAAAATAAACGTGACCATGTCGGGCCAGAATCGTCCGCCCAATCCGAATCCGTGCTCAAAATCCCCAAACTCCGACCCCCCAAAGTGCCCATCTTTGCAGCTGCGCATGCGCGGCCCCCAGAACCAGGCAAGGAGGCCGAATTTTCACAAAATAAACGTGACCATGTCGGGCCAGAATCGTCCGCCCAATCCGAATCCGTGCTCAAAATCCCCAAACTCCGACCCCCCAAAGTGCCCATCTTTGCAGCTGCGCATGCGCGGCCCCCAGAACCAGGCAAGGAGGCCGAATTTTCACAAAATAAACGTGACCATGTCGGGCCAGAATCGTCCGCCCAATCCGAATCCGTGCTCAAAATCCCCAAACTCCGACCCCCCAAAGTGCCCATCTTTGCAGCTGCGCATGCGCGGCCCCCAGAACCAGGCAAGGAGGCCGAATTTTCACAAAATAAACGTGACCATGTCGGGCCAGAATCGTCCGCCCAATCCGAATCCGTGCTCAAAATCCCCAAACTCCGACCCCCCAAAGTGCCCATCTTTGCAGCTGCGCATGCGCGGCCCCCAGAACCAGGCAAGGAGGCCGAATTTTCACAAAATAAACGTGACCATGTCGGGCCAGAATCGTCCGCCCAATCCGAATCCGTGCTCAAAATCCCCAAACTCCGACCCCCCAAAGTGCCCATCTTTGCAGCTGCGCATGCGCGGCCCCCAGAACCAGGCAAGGAGGCCGAATTTTCACAAAATAAACGTGACCATGTCGGGCCAGAATCGTCCGCCCAATCCGAATCCGTGCTCAAAATCCCCAAACTCCGACCCCCCAAAGTGCCCATCTTTGCAGCTGCGCATGCGCGGCCCCCAGAACCAGGCAAGGAGGCCGAATTTTCACAAAATAAACGTGACCATGTCGGGCCAGAATCGTCCGCCCAATCCGAATCCGTGCTCAAAATCCCCAAACTCCGACCCCCCAAAGTGCCCATCTTTGCAGCTGCGCATGCGCGGCCCCCAGAACCAGGCAAGGAGGCCGAATTTTCACAAAATAAACGTGACCATGTCGGGCCAGAATCGTCCGCCCAATCCGAATCCGTGCTCAAAATCCCCAAACTCCGACCCCCCAAAGTGCCCATCTTTGCAGCTGCGCATGCGCGGCCCCCAGAACCAGGCAAGGAGGCCGAATTTTCACAAAATAAACGTGACCATGTCGGGCCAGAATCGTCCGCCCAATCCGAATCCGTGCTCAAAATCCCCAAACTCCGACCCCCCAAAGTGCCCATCTTTGCAGCTGCGCATGCGCGGCCCCCAGAACCAGGCAAGGAGGCCGAATTTTCACAAAATAAACGTGACCATGTCGGGCCAGAATCGTCCGCCCAATCCGAATCCGTGCTCAAAATCCCCAAACTCCGACCCCCCAAAGTGCCCATCTTTGCAGCTGCGCATGCGCGGCCCCCAGAACCAGGCAAGGAGGCCGAATTTTCACAAAATAAACGTGACCATGTCGGGCCAGAATCGTCCGCCCAATCCGAATCCGTGCTCAAAATCCCCAAACTCCGACCCCCCAAAGTGCCCATCTTTGCAGCTGCGCATGCGCGGCCCCCAGAACCAGGCAAGGAGGCCGAATTTTCACAAAATAAACGTGACCATGTCGGGCCAGAATCGTCCGCCCAATCCGAATCCGTGCTCAAAATCCCCAAACTCCGACCCCCCAAAGTGCCCATCTTTGCAGCTGCGCATGCGCGGCCCCCAGAACCAGGCAAGGAGGCCGAATTTTCACAAAATAAACGTGACCATGTCGGGCCAGAATCGTCCGCCCAATCCGAATCCGTGCTCAAAATCCCCAAACTCCGACCCCCCAAAGTGCCCATCTTTGCAGCTGCGCATGCGCGGCCCCCAGAACCAGGCAAGGAGGCCGAATTTTCACAAAATAAACGTGACCATGTCGGGCCAGAATCGTCCGCCCAATCCGAATCCGTGCTCAAAATCCCCAAACTCCGACCCCCCAAAGTGCCCATCTTTGCAGCTGCGCATGCGCGGCCCCCAGAACCAGGCAAGGAGGCCGAATTTTCACAAAATAAACGTGACCATGTCGGGCCAGAATCGTCCGCCCAATCCGAATCCGTGCTCAAAATCCCCAAACTCCGACCCCCCAAAGTGCCCATCTTTGCAGCTGCGCATGCGCGGCCCCCAGAACCAGGCAAGGAGGCCGAATTTTCACAAAATAAACGTGACCATGTCGGGCCAGAATCGTCCGCCCAATCCGAATCCGTGCTCAAAATCCCCAAACTCCGACCCCCCAAAGTGCCCATCTTTGCAGCTGCGCATGCGCGGCCCCCAGAACCAGGCAAGGAGGCCGAATTTTCACAAAATAAACGTGACCATGTCGGGCCAGAATCGTCCGCCCAATCCGAATCCGTGCTCAAAATCCCCAAACTCCGACCCCCCAAAGTGCCCATCTTTGCAGCTGCGCATGCGCGGCCCCCAGAACCAGGCAAGGAGGCCGAATTTTCACAAAATAAACGTGACCATGTCGGGCCAGAATCGTCCGCCCAATCCGAATCCGTGCTCAAAATCCCCAAACTCCGACCCCCCAAAGTGCCCATCTTTGCAGCTGCGCATGCGCGGCCCCCAGAACCAGGCAAGGAGGCCGAATTTTCACAAAATAAACGTGACCATGTCGGGCCAGAATCGTCCGCCCAATCCGAATCCGTGCTCAAAATCCCCAAACTCCGACCCCCCAAAGTGCCCATCTTTGCAGCTGCGCATGCGCGGCCCCCAGAACCAGGCAAGGAGGCCGAATTTTCACAAAATAAACGTGACCATGTCGGGCCAGAATCGTCCGCCCAATCCGAATCCGTGCTCAAAATCCCCAAACTCCGACCCCCCAAAGTGCCCATCTTTGCAGCTGCGCATGCGCGGCCCCCAGAACCAGGCAAGGAGGCCGAATTTTCACAAAATAAACGTGACCATGTCGGGCCAGAATCGTCCGCCCAATCCGAATCCGTGCTCAAAATCCCCAAACTCCGACCCCCCAAAGTGCCCATCTTTGCAGCTGCGCATGCGCGGCCCCCAGAACCAGGCAAGGAGGCCGAATTTTCACAAAATAAACGTGACCATGTCGGGCCAGAATCGTCCGCCCAATCCGAATCCGTGCTCAAAATCCCCAAACTCCGACCCCCCAAAGTGCCCATCTTTGCAGCTGCGCATGCGCGGCCCCCAGAACCAGGCAAGGAGGCCGAATTTTCACAAAATAAACGTGACCATGTCGGGCCAGAATCGTCCGCCCAATCCGAATCCGTGCTCAAAATCCCCAAACTCCGACCCCCCAAAGTGCCCATCTTTGCAGCTGCGCATGCGCGGCCCCCAGAACCAGGCAAGGAGGCCGAATTTTCACAAAATAAACGTGACCATGTCGGGCCAGAATCGTCCGCCCAATCCGAATCCGTGCTCAAAATCCCCAAACTCCGACCCCCCAAAGTGCCCATCTTTGCAGCTGCGCATGCGCGGCCCCCAGAACCAGGCAAGGAGGCCGAATTTTCACAAAATAAACGTGACCATGTCGGGCCAGAATCGTCCGCCCAATCCGAATCCGTGCTCAAAATCCCCAAACTCCGACCCCCCAAAGTGCCCATCTTTGCAGCTGCGCATGCGCGGCCCCCAGAACCAGGCAAGGAGGCCGAATTTTCACAAAATAAACGTGACCATGTCGGGCCAGAATCGTCCGCCCAATCCGAATCCGTGCTCAAAATCCCCAAACTCCGACCCCCCAAAGTGCCCATCTTTGCAGCTGCGCATGCGCGGCCCCCAGAACCAGGCAAGGAGGCCGAATTTTCACAAAATAAACGTGACCATGTCGGGCCAGAATCGTCCGCCCAATCCGAATCCGTGCTCAAAATCCCCAAACTCCGACCCCCCAAAGTGCCCATCTTTGCAGCTGCGCATGCGCGGCCCCCAGAACCAGGCAAGGAGGCCGAATTTTCACAAAATAAACGTGACCATGTCGGGCCAGAATCGTCCGCCCAATCCGAATCCGTGCTCAAAATCCCCAAACTCCGACCCCCCAAAGTGCCCATCTTTGCAGCTGCGCATGCGCGGCCCCCAGAACCAGGCAAGGAGGCCGAATTTTCACAAAATAAACGTGACCATGTCGGGCCAGAATCGTCCGCCCAATCCGAATCCGTGCTCAAAATCCCCAAACTCCGACCCCCCAAAGTGCCCATCTTTGCAGCTGCGCATGCGCGGCCCCCAGAACCAGGCAAGGAGGCCGAATTTTCACAAAATAAACGTGACCATGTCGGGCCAGAATCGTCCGCCCAATCCGAATCCGTGCTCAAAATCCCCAAACTCCGACCCCCCACAGCTGCGCATGCGCGGGCCCCCAGAACCAGGCAAGGAGGCAGAATTTCACAAAAATAAACCGTGACCCATGTCGGGACAGAAATCGTCACGCCCAATTCCGAATCCGTGCTCAAAAAATGTCCCTCAAACTCCGACCCCCCAAAGTGCCCATCTTTGGCAGCTGCGCATGCGCGGCCCCCAGAACCAGGCAAGGAGGCCGAATTTTCACAAAATAAAACGTGACCATGTCGGGCCAGAATCGTCCGCCCAATCCGAATCCGTGCTCAAAATCCCCAAACTCCGACCCCCCCAAAGTGCCCATCTTTGCAGCTGCGCATGCGCGGCCCCCAGAACCAGGCAAGGAGGCCGAATTTTCACAAAATAAACGTGACCATGTCGGGCCAGAATCGTCCGCCCAATCCGAATCCGTGCTCAAAATCCCCAAACTCCGACCCCCCAAAGTGCCCATCTTTGCAGCTGCGCATGCGCGGCCCCCAGAACCAGGGCAAGGAGGCCGAATTTTCACAAAATAAACGTGACCATGTCGGGCCAGAATCGTCCGCCCAATCCGAATCCGTGCTCAAATCCCCAAACTCCGACCCCCCAAAGTGCCCATCTTTGCAGCTGCGCATGCGCGGCCCCCAGAACCAGGCAAGGAGGCCGAATTTTCACAAAATAAACGTGACCATGTCGGGCCAGAATCGTCCGCCCAATCCGAATCCGTGCTCAAAATCCCCAAACTCCGACCCCCCAAAGTGCCCATCTTTGCAGCTGCGCATGCGCGGCCCCCAGAACCAGGCAAGGAGGCCGAATTTTCACAAAATAAACGTGACCATGTCGGGCCAGAATCGTCCGCCCAATCCGAATCCGTGCTCAAAATCCCCAAACTCCGACCCCCCAAAGTGCCCATCTTTGCAGCTGCGCATGCGCGGCCCCCAGAACCAGGCAAGGAGGCCGAATTTTCACAAAATAAACGTGACCATGTCGGGCCAGAATCGTCCGCCCAATCCGAATCCGTGCTCAAAATCCCCAAACTCCGACCCCCCAAAGTGCCCATCTTTGCAGCTGCGCATGCGCGGCCCCCAGAACCAGGCAAGGAGGCCGAATTTTCACAAAATAAACGTGACCATGTCGGGCCAGAATCGTCCGCCCAATCCGAATCCGTGCTCAAAATCCCCAAACTCCGACCCCCCAAAGTGCCCATCTTTGCAGCTGCGCATGCGCGGCCCCCAGAACCAGGCAAGGAGGCCGAATTTTCACAAAATAAACGTGACCATGTCGGGCCAGGAATCGTCCGCCCAATCCGAATCCGTGCTCAAAATCCCCAAACTCCGACCCCCCAAAGTGCCCATCTTTGCAGCTGCGCATGCGCGGCCCCCAGAACCAGGCAAGGAGGCCGAATTTTCACAAAATAAACGTGACCATGTCGGGCCAGAATCGTCCGCCCAATCCGAATCCGTGCTCAAAATCCCCAAACTCCGACCCCCCAAAGTGCCCATCTTTGCAGCTGCGCATGCGCGGCCCCCAGAACCAGGCAAGGAGGCCGAATTTTCACAAAATAAACGTGACCATGTCGGGCCAGAATCGTCCGCCCAATCCGAATCCGTGCTCAAAATCCCCAAACTCCGACCCCCCAAAGTGCCCATCTTTGCAGCTGCGCATGCGCGGCCCCCAGAACCAGGCAAGGAGGCCGAATTTTCACAAAATAAACGTGACCATGTCGGGCCAGAATCGTCCGCCCAATCCGAATCCGTGCTCAAAATCCCCAAACTCCGACCCCCCAAAGTGCCCATCTTTGCAGCTGCGCATGCGCGGCCCCCAGAACCAGGCAAGGAGGCCGAATTTTCACAAAATAAACGTGACCATGTCGGGCCAGAATCGTCCGCCCAATCCGAATCCGTGCTCAAAATCCCCAAACTCCGACCCCCCAAAGTGCCCATCTTTGCAGCTGCGCATGCGCGGCCCCCAGAACCAGGCAAGGAGGCCGAATTTTCACAAAATAAACGTGACCATGTCGGGCCAGAATCGTCCGCCCAATCCGAATCCGTGCTCAAAATCCCCAAACTCCGACCCCCCAAAGTGCCCATCTTTGCAGCTGCGCATGCGCGGCCCCCAGAACCAGGCAAGGAGGCCGAATTTTCACAAAATAAACGTGACCATGTCGGGCCAGAATCGTCCGCCCAATCCGAATCCGTGCTCAAAATCCCCAAACTCCGACCCCCCAAAGTGCCCATCTTTGCAGCTGCGCATGCGCGGCCCCCAGAACCAGGCAAGGAGGCCGAATTTTCACAAAATAAACGTGACCATGTCGGGCCAGAATCGTCCGCCCAATCCGAATCCGTGCTCAAAATCCCCAAACTCCGACCCCCCAAAGTGCCCATCTTTGCAGCTGCGCATGCGCGGCCCCCAGAACCAGGCAAGGAGGCCGAATTTTCACAAAATAAACGTGACCATGTCGGGCCAGAATCGTCCGCCCAATCCGAATCCGTGCTCAAAATCCCCAAACTCCGACCCCCCAAAGTGCCCATCTTTGCAGCTGCGCATGCGCGGCCCCCAGAACCAGGCAAGGAGGCCGAATTTTCACAAAATAAACGTGACCATGTCGGGCCAGAATCGTCCGCCCAATCCGAATCCGTGCTCAAAATCCCCAAACTCCGACCCCCCAAAGTGCCCATCTTTGCAGCTGCGCATGCGCGGCCCCCAGAACCAGGCAAGGAGGCCGAATTTTCACAAAATAAACGTGACCATGTCGGGCCAGAATCGTCCGCCCAATCCGAATCCGTGCTCAAAATCCCCAAACTCCGACCCCCCAAAGTGCCCATCTTTGCAGCTGCGCATGCGCGGCCCCCAGAACCAGGCAAGGAGGCCGAATTTTCACAAAATAAACGTGACCATGTCGGGCCAGAATCGTCCGCCCAATCCGAATCCGTGCTCAAAATCCCCAAACTCCGACCCCCCAAAGTGCCCATCTTTGCAGCTGCGCATGCGCGGCCCCCAGAACCAGGCAAGGAGGCCGAATTTTCACAAAATAAACGTGACCATGTCGGGCCAGAATCGTCCGCCCAATCCGAATCCGTGCTCAAAATCCCCAAACTCCGACCCCCCAAAGTGCCCATCTTTGCAGCTGCGCATGCGCGGCCCCCAGAACCAGGCAAGGAGGCCGAATTTTCACAAAATAAACGTGACCATGTCGGGCCAGAATCGTCCGCCCAATCCGAATCCGTGCTCAAAATCCCCAAACTCCGACCCCCCAAAGTGCCCATCTTTGCAGCTGCGCATGCGCGGCCCCCAGAACCAGGCAAGGAGGCCGAATTTTCACAAAATAAACGTGACCATGTCGGGCCAGAATCGTCCGCCCAATCCGAATCCGTGCTCAAAATCCCCAAACTCCGACCCCCCAAAGTGCCCATCTTTGCAGCTGCGCATGCGCGGCCCCCAGAACCAGGCAAGGAGGCCGAATTTTCACAAAATAAACGTGACCATGTCGGGCCAGAATCGTCCGCCCAATCCGAATCCGTGCTCAAAATCCCCAAACTCCGACCCCCCAAAGTGCCCATCTTTGCAGCTGCGCATGCGCGGCCCCCAGAACCAGGCAAGGAGGCCGAATTTTCACAAAATAAACGTGACCATGTCGGGCCAGAATCGTCCGCCCAATCCGAATCCGTGCTCAAAATCCCCAAACTCCGACCCCCCAAAGTGCCCATCTTTGCAGCTGCGCATGCGCGGCCCCCAGAACCAGGCAAGGAGGCCGAATTTTCACAAAATAAACGTGACCATGTCGGGCCAGAATCGTCCGCCCAATCCGAATCCGTGCTCAAAATCCCCAAACTCCGACCCCCCAAAGTGCCCATCTTTGCAGCTGCGCATGCGCGGCCCCCAGAACCAGGCAAGGAGGCCGAATTTTCACAAAATAAACGTGACCATGTCGGGCCAGAATCGTCCGCCCAATCCGAATCCGTGCTCAAAATCCCCAAACTCCGACCCCCCAAAGTGCCCATCTTTGCAGCTGCGCATGCGCGGCCCCCAGAACCAGGCAAGGAGGCCGAATTTTCACAAAATAAACGTGACCATGTCGGGCCAGAATCGTCCGCCCAATCCGAATCCGTGCTCAAAATCCCCAAACTCCGACCCCCCAAAGTGCCCATCTTTGCAGCTGCGCATGCGCGGCCCCCAGAACCAGGCAAGGAGGCCGAATTTTCACAAAATAAACGTGACCATGTCGGGCCAGAATCGTCCGCCCAATCCGAATCCGTGCTCAAAATCCCCAAACTCCGACCCCCCAAAGTGCCCATCTTTGCAGCTGCGCATGCGCGGCCCCCAGAACCAGGCAAGGAGGCCGAATTTTCACAAAATAAACGTGACCATGTCGGGCCAGAATCGTCCGCCCAATCCGAATCCGTGCTCAAAATCCCCAAACTCCGACCCCCCAAAGTGCCCATCTTTGCAGCTGCGCATGCGCGGCCCCCAGAACCAGGCAAGGAGGCCGAATTTTCACAAAATAAACGTGACCATGTCGGGCCAGAATCGTCCGCCCAATCCGAATCCGTGCTCAAAATCCCCAAACTCCGACCCCCCAAAGTGCCCATCTTTGCAGCTGCGCATGCGCGGCCCCCAGAACCAGGCAAGGAGGCCGAATTTTCACAAAATAAACGTGACCATGTCGGGCCAGAATCGTCCGCCCAATCCGAATCCGTGCTCAAAATCCCCAAACTCCGACCCCCCAAAGTGCCCATCTTTGCAGCTGCGCATGCGCGGCCCCCAGAACCAGGCAAGGAGGCCGAATTTTCACAAAATAAACGTGACCATGTCGGGCCAGAATCGTCCGCCCAATCCGAATCCGTGCTCAAAATCCCCAAACTCCGACCCCCCAAAGTGCCCATCTTTGCAGCTGCGCATGCGCGGCCCCCAGAACCAGGCAAGGAGGCCGAATTTTCACAAAATAAACGTGACCATGTCGGGCCAGAATCGTCCGCCCAATCCGAATCCGTGCTCAAAATCCCCAAACTCCGACCCCCCAAAGTGCCCATCTTTGCAGCTGCGCATGCGCGGCCCCCAGAACCAGGCAAGGAGGCCGAATTTTCACAAAATAAACGTGACCATGTCGGGCCAGAATCGTCCGCCCAATCCGAATCCGTGCTCAAAATCCCCAAACTCCGACCCCCCAAAGTGCCCATCTTTGCAGCTGCGCATGCGCGGCCCCCAGAACCAGGCAAGGAGGCCGAATTTTCACAAAATAAACGTGACCATGTCGGGCCAGAATCGTCCGCCCAATCCGAATCCGTGCTCAAAATCCCCAAACTCCGACCCCCCAAAGTGCCCATCTTTGCAGCTGCGCATGCGCGGCCCCCAGAACCAGGCAAGGAGGCCGAATTTTCACAAAATAAACGTGACCATGTCGGGCCAGAATCGTCCGCCCAATCCGAATCCGTGCTCAAAATCCCCAAACTCCGACCCCCCAAAGTGCCCATCTTTGCAGCTGCGCATGCGCGGCCCCCAGAACCAGGCAAGGAGGCCGAATTTTCACAAAATAAACGTGACCATGTCGGGCCAGAATCGTCCGCCCAATCCGAATCCGTGCTCAAAATCCCCAAACTCCGACCCCCCAAAGTGCCCATCTTTGCAGCTGCGCATGCGCGGCCCCCAGAACCAGGCAAGGAGGCCGAATTTTCACAAAATAAACGTGACCATGTCGGGCCAGAATCGTCCGCCCAATCCGAATCCGTGCTCAAAATCCCCAAACTCCGACCCCCCAAAGTGCCCATCTTTGCAGCTGCGCATGCGCGGCCCCCAGAACCAGGCAAGGAGGCCGAATTTTCACAAAATAAACGTGACCATGTCGGGCCAGAATCGTCCGCCCAATCCGAATCCGTGCTCAAAATCCCCAAACTCCGACCCCCCAAAGTGCCCATCTTTGCAGCTGCGCATGCGCGGCCCCCAGAACCAGGCAAGGAGGCCGAATTTTCACAAAATAAACGTGACCATGTCGGGCCAGAATCGTCCGCCCAATCCGAATCCGTGCTCAAAATCCCCAAACTCCGACCCCCCAAAGTGCCCATCTTTGCAGCTGCGCATGCGCGGCCCCCAGAACCAGGCAAGGAGGCCGAATTTTCACAAAATAAACGTGACCATGTCGGGCCAGAATCGTCCGCCCAATCCGAATCCGTGCTCAAAATCCCCAAACTCCGACCCCCCAAAGTGCCCATCTTTGCAGCTGCGCATGCGCGGCCCCCAGAACCAGGCAAGGAGGCCGAATTTTCACAAAATAAACGTGACCATGTCGGGCCAGAATCGTCCGCCCAATCCGAATCCGTGCTCAAAATCCCCAAACTCCGACCCCCCAAAGTGCCCATCTTTGCAGCTGCGCATGCGCGGCCCCCAGAACCAGGCAAGGAGGCCGAATTTTCACAAAATAAACGTGACCATGTCGGGCCAGAATCGTCCGCCCAATCCGAATCCGTGCTCAAAATCCCCAAACTCCGACCCCCCAAAGTGCCCATCTTTGCAGCTGCGCATGCGCGGCCCCCAGAACCAGGCAAGGAGGCCGAATTTTCACAAAATAAACGTGACCATGTCGGGCCAGAATCGTCCGCCCAATCCGAATCCGTGCTCAAAATCCCCAAACTCCGACCCCCCAAAGTGCCCATCTTTGCAGCTGCGCATGCGCGGCCCCCAGAACCAGGCAAGGAGGCCGAATTTTCACAAAATAAACGTGACCATGTCGGGCCAGAATCGTCCGCCCAATCCGAATCCGTGCTCAAAATCCCCAAACTCCGACCCCCCAAAGTGCCCATCTTTGCAGCTGCGCATGCGCGGCCCCCAGAACCAGGCAAGGAGGCCGAATTTTCACAAAATAAACGTGACCATGTCGGGCCAGAATCGTCCGCCCAATCCGAATCCGTGCTCAAAATCCCCAAACTCCGACCCCCCAAAGTGCCCATCTTTGCAGCTGCGCATGCGCGGCCCCCAGAACCAGGCAAGGAGGCCGAATTTTCACAAAATAAACGTGACCATGTCGGGCCAGAATCGTCCGCCCAATCCGAATCCGTGCTCAAAATCCCCAAACTCCGACCCCCCAAAGTGCCCATCTTTGCAGCTGCGCATGCGCGGCCCCCAGAACCAGGCAAGGAGGCCGAATTTTCACAAAATAAACGTGACCATGTCGGGCCAGAATCGTCCGCCCAATCCGAATCCGTGCTCAAAATCCCCAAACTCCGACCCCCCAAAGTGCCCATCTTTGCAGCTGCGCATGCGCGGCCCCCAGAACCAGGCAAGGAGGCCGAATTTTCACAAAATAAACGTGACCATGTCGGGCCAGAATCGTCCGCCCAATCCGAATCCGTGCTCAAAATCCCCAAACTCCGACCCCCCAAAGTGCCCATCTTTGCAGCTGCGCATGCGCGGCCCCCAGAACCAGGCAAGGAGGCCGAATTTTCACCAAAATAAACGTGACCATGTCGGGCCAGAATCGTCCGCCCAATCCGAATCCGTGCTCAAAATCCCCAAACTCCGACCCCCCAAAGTGCCCATCTTTGCAGCTGCGCATGCGCGGCCCCCAGAACCAGGCAAGGAGGCCGAATTTTCACAAAATAAACGTGACCATGTCGGGCCAGAATCGTCCGCCCAATCCGAATCCGTGCTCAAAATCCCCAAACTCCGACCCCCCAAAGTGCCCATCTTTGCAGCTGCGCATGCGCGGCCCCCAGAACCAGGCAAGGAGGCCGAATTTTCACAAAATAAACGTGACCATGTCGGGCCAGAATCGTCCGCCCAATCCGAATCCGTGCTCAAAATCCCCAAACTCCGACCCCCCAAAGTGCCCATCTTTGCAGCTGCGCATGCGCGGCCCCCAGAACCAGGCAAGGAGGCCGAATTTTCACAAAATAAACGTGACCATGTCGGGCCAGAATCGTCCGCCCAATCCGAATCCGTGCTCAAAATCCCCAAACTCCGACCCCCCAAAGTGCCCATCTTTGCAGCTGCGCATGCGCGGCCCCCAGAACCAGGCAAGGAGGCCGAATTTTCACAAAATAAACGTGACCATGTCGGGCCAGAATCGTCCGCCCAATCCGAATCCGTGCTCAAAATCCCCAAACTCCGACCCCCCAAAGTGCCCATCTTTGCAGCTGCGCATGCGCGGCCCCCAGAACCAGGCAAGGAGGCCGAATTTTCACAAAATAAACGTGACCATGTCGGGCCAGAATCGTCCGCCCAATCCGAATCCGTGCTCAAAATCCCCAAACTCCGACCCCCCAAAGTGCCCATCTTTGCAGCTGCGCATGCGCGGCCCCCAGAACCAGGCAAGGAGGCCGAATTTTCACAAAATAAACGTGACCATGTCGGGCCAGAATCGTCCGCCCAATCCGAATCCGTGCTCAAAATCCCCAAACTCCGACCCCCCAAAGTGCCCATCTTTGCAGCTGCGCATGCGCGGCCCCCAGAACCAGGCAAGGAGGCCGAATTTTCACAAAATAAACGTGACCATGTCGGGCCAGAATCGTCCGCCCAATCCGAATCCGTGCTCAAAATCCCCAAACTCCGACCCCCCAAAGTGCCCATCTTTGCAGCTGCGCATGCGCGGCCCCCAGAACCAGGCAAGGAGGCCGAATTTTCACAAAATAAACGTGACCATGTCGGGCCAGAATCGTCCGCCCAATCCGAATCCGTGCTCAAAATCCCCAAACTCCGACCCCCCAAAGTGCCCATCTTTGCAGCTGCGCATGCGCGGCCCCCAGAACCAGGCAAGGAGGCCGAATTTTCACAAAATAAACGTGACCATGTCGGGCCAGAATCGTCCGCCCAATCCGAATCCGTGCTCAAAATCCCCAAACTCCGACCCCCCAAAGTGCCCATCTTTGCAGCTGCGCATGCGCGGCCCCCAGAACCAGGCAAGGAGGCCGAATTTTCACAAAATAAACGTGACCATGTCGGGCCAGAATCGTCCGCCCAATCCGAATCCGTGCTCAAAATCCCCAAACTCCGACCCCCCAAAGTGCCCATCTTTGCAGCTGCGCATGCGCGGCCCCCAGAACCAGGCAAGGAGGCCGAATTTTCACAAAATAAACGTGACCATGTCGGGCCAGAATCGTCCGCCCAATCCGAATCCGTGCTCAAAATCCCCAAACTCCGACCCCCCAAAGTGCCCATCTTTGCAGCTGCGCATGCGCGGCCCCCAGAACCAGGCAAGGAGGCCGAATTTTCACAAAATAAACGTGACCATGTCGGGCCAGAATCGTCCGCCCAATCCGAATCCGTGCTCAAAATCCCCAAACTCCGACCCCCCAAAGTGCCCATCTTTGCAGCTGCGCATGCGCGGCCCCCAGAACCAGGCAAGGAGGCCGAATTTTCACAAAATAAACGTGACCATGTCGGGCCAGAATCGTCCGCCCAATCCGAATCCGTGCTCAAAATCCCCAAACTCCGACCCCCCAAAGTGCCCATCTTTGCAGCTGCGCATGCGCGGCCCCCAGAACCAGGCAAGGAGGCCGAATTTTCACAAAATAAACGTGACCATGTCGGGCCAGAATCGTCCGCCCAATCCGAATCCGTGCTCAAAATCCCCAAACTCCGACCCCCCAAAGTGCCCATCTTTGCAGCTGCGCATGCGCGGCCCCCAGAACCAGGCAAGGAGGCCGAATTTTCACAAAATAAACGTGACCATGTCGGGCCAGAATCGTCCGCCCAATCCGAATCCGTGCTCAAAATCCCCAAACTCCGACCCCCCAAAGTGCCCATCTTTGCAGCTGCGCATGCGCGGCCCCCAGAACCAGGCAAGGAGGCCGAATTTTCACAAAATAAACGTGACCATGTCGGGCCAGAATCGTCCGCCCAATCCGAATCCGTGCTCAAAATCCCCAAACTCCGACCCCCCAAAGTGCCCATCTTTGCAGCTGCGCATGCGCGGCCCCCAGAACCAGGCAAGGAGGCCGAATTTTCACAAAATAAACGTGACCATGTCGGGCCAGAATCGTCCGCCCAATCCGAATCCGTGCTCAAAATCCCCAAACTCCGACCCCCCAAAGTGCCCATCTTTGCAGCTGCGCATGCGCGGCCCCCAGAACCAGGCAAGGAGGCCGAATTTTCACAAAATAAACGTGACCATGTCGGGCCAGAATCGTCCGCCCAATCCGAATCCGTGCTCAAAATCCCCAAACTCCGACCCCCCAAAGTGCCCATCTTTGCAGCTGCGCATGCGCGGCCCCCAGAACCAGGCAAGGAGGCCGAATTTTCACAAAATAAACGTGACCATGTCGGGCCAGAATCGTCCGCCCAATCCGAATCCGTGCTCAAAATCCCCAAACTCCGACCCCCCAAAGTGCCCATCTTTGCAGCTGCGCATGCGCGGCCCCCAGAACCAGGCAAGGAGGCCGAATTTTCACAAAATAAACGTGACCATGTCGGGCCAGAATCGTCCGCCCAATCCGAATCCGTGCTCAAAATCCCCAAACTCCGACCCCCCAAAGTGCCCATCTTTGCAGCTGCGCATGCGCGGCCCCCAGAACCAGGCAAGGAGGCCGAATTTTCACAAAATAAACGTGACCATGTCGGGCCAGAATCGTCCGCCCAATCCGAATCCGTGCTCAAAATCCCCAAACTCCGACCCCCCAAAGTGCCCATCTTTGCAGCTGCGCATGCGCGGCCCCCAGAACCAGGCAAGGAGGCCGAATTTTCACAAAATAAACGTGACCATGTCGGGCCAGAATCGTCCGCCCAATCCGAATCCGTGCTCAAAATCCCCAAACTCCGACCCCCCAAAGTGCCCATCTTTGCAGCTGCGCATGCGCGGCCCCCAGAACCAGGCAAGGAGGCCGAATTTTCACAAAATAAACGTGACCATGTCGGGCCAGAATCGTCCGCCCAATCCGAATCCGTGCTCAAAATCCCCAAACTCCGACCCCCCAAAGTGCCCATCTTTGCAGCTGCGCATGCGCGGCCCCCAGAACCAGGCAAGGAGGCCGAATTTTCACAAAATAAACGTGACCATGTCGGGCCAGAATCGTCCGCCCAATCCGAATCCGTGCTCAAAATCCCCAAACTCCGACCCCCCAAAGTGCCCATCTTTGCAGCTGCGCATGCGCGGCCCCCAGAACCAGGCAAGGAGGCCGAATTTTCACAAAATAAACGTGACCATGTCGGGCCAGAATCGTCCGCCCAATCCGAATCCGTGCTCAAAATCCCCAAACTCCGACCCCCCAAAGTGCCCATCTTTGCAGCTGCGCATGCGCGGCCCCCAGAACCAGGCAAGGAGGCCGAATTTTCACAAAATAAACGTGACCATGTCGGGCCAGAATCGTCCGCCCAATCCGAATCCGTGCTCAAAATCCCCAAACTCCGACCCCCCAAAGTGCCCATCTTTGCAGCTGCGCATGCGCGGCCCCCAGAACCAGGCAAGGAGGCCGAATTTTCACAAAATAAACGTGACCATGTCGGGCCAGAATCGTCCGCCCAATCCGAATCCGTGCTCAAAATCCCCAAACTCCGACCCCCCAAAGTGCCCATCTTTGCAGCTGCGCATGCGCGGCCCCCAGAACCAGGCAAGGAGGCCGAATTTTCACAAAATAAACGTGACCATGTCGGGCCAGAATCGTCCGCCCAATCCGAATCCGTGCTCAAAATCCCCAAACTCCGACCCCCCAAAGTGCCCATCTTTGCAGCTGCGCATGCGCGGCCCCCAGAACCAGGCAAGGAGGCCGAATTTTCACAAAATAAACGTGACCATGTCGGGCCAGAATCGTCCGCCCAATCCGAATCCGTGCTCAAAATCCCCAAACTCCGACCCCCCAAAGTGCCCATCTTTGCAGCTGCGCATGCGCGGCCCCCAGAACCAGGCAAGGAGGCCGAATTTTCACAAAATAAACGTGACCATGTCGGGCCAGAATCGTCCGCCCAATCCGAATCCGTGCTCAAAATCCCCAAACTCCGACCCCCCAAAGTGCCCATCTTTGCAGCTGCGCATGCGCGGCCCCCAGAACCAGGCAAGGAGGCCGAATTTTCACAAAATAAACGTGACCATGTCGGGCCAGAATCGTCCGCCCAATCCGAATCCGTGCTCAAAATCCCCAAACTCCGACCCCCCAAAGTGCCCATCTTTGCAGCTGCGCATGCGCGGCCCCCAGAACCAGGCAAGGAGGCCGAATTTTCACAAAATAAACGTGACCATGTCGGGCCAGAATCGTCCGCCCAATCCGAATCCGTGCTCAAAATCCCCAAACTCCGACCCCCCAAAGTGCCCATCTTTGCAGCTGCGCATGCGCGGCCCCCAGAACCAGGCAAGGAGGCCGAATTTTCACAAAATAAACGTGACCATGTCGGGCCAGAATCGTCCGCCCAATCCGAATCCGTGCTCAAAATCCCCAAACTCCGACCCCCCAAAGTGCCCATCTTTGCAGCTGCGCATGCGCGGCCCCCAGAACCAGGCAAGGAGGCCGAATTTTCACAAAATAAACGTGACCATGTCGGGCCAGAATCGTCCGCCCAATCCGAATCCGTGCTCAAAATCCCCAAACTCCGACCCCCCAAAGTGCCCATCTTTGCAGCTGCGCATGCGCGGCCCCCAGAACCAGGCAAGGAGGCCGAATTTTCACAAAATAAACGTGACCATGTCGGGCCAGAATCGTCCGCCCAATCCGAATCCGTGCTCAAAATCCCCAAACTCCGACCCCCCAAAGTGCCCATCTTTGCAGCTGCGCATGCGCGGCCCCCAGAACCAGGCAAGGAGGCCGAATTTTCACAAAATAAACGTGACCATGTCGGGCCAGAATCGTCCGCCCAATCCGAATCCGTGCTCAAAATCCCCAAACTCCGACCCCCCAAAGTGCCCATCTTTGCAGCTGCGCATGCGCGGCCCCCAGAACCAGGCAAGGAGGCCGAATTTTCACAAAATAAACGTGACCATGTCGGGCCAGAATCGTCCGCCCAATCCGAATCCGTGCTCAAAATCCCCAAACTCCGACCCCCCAAAGTGCCCATCTTTGCAGCTGCGCATGCGCGGCCCCCAGAACCAGGCAAGGAGGCCGAATTTTCACAAAATAAACGTGACCATGTCGGGCCAGAATCGTCCGCCCAATCCGAATCCGTGCTCAAAATCCCCAAACTCCGACCCCCCAAAGTGCCCATCTTTGCAGCTGCGCATGCGCGGCCCCCAGAACCAGGCAAGGAGGCCGAATTTTCACAAAATAAACGTGACCATGTCGGGCCAGAATCGTCCGCCCAATCCGAATCCGTGCTCAAAATCCCCAAACTCCGACCCCCCAAAGTGCCCATCTTTGCAGCTGCGCATGCGCGGCCCCCAGAACCAGGCAAGGAGGCCGAATTTTCACAAAATAAACGTGACCATGTCGGGCCAGAATCGTCCGCCCAATCCGAATCCGTGCTCAAAATCCCCAAACTCCGACCCCCCAAAGTGCCCATCTTTGCAGCTGCGCATGCGCGGCCCCCAGAACCAGGCAAGGAGGCCGAATTTTCACAAAATAAACGTGACCATGTCGGGCCAGAATCGTCCGCCCAATCCGAATCCGTGCTCAAAATCCCCAAACTCCGACCCCCCAAAGTGCCCATCTTTGCAGCTGCGCATGCGCGGCCCCCAGAACCAGGCAAGGAGGCCGAATTTTCACAAAATAAACGTGACCATGTCGGGCCAGAATCGTCCGCCCAATCCGAATCCGTGCTCAAAATCCCCAAACTCCGACCCCCCAAAGTGCCCATCTTTGCAGCTGCGCATGCGCGGCCCCCAGAACCAGGCAAGGAGGCCGAATTTTCACAAAATAAACGTGACCATGTCGGGCCAGAATCGTCCGCCCAATCCGAATCCGTGCTCAAAATCCCCAAACTCCGACCCCCCAAAGTGCCCATCTTTGCAGCTGCGCATGCGCGGCCCCCAGAACCAGGCAAGGAGGCCGAATTTTCACAAAATAAACGTGACCATGTCGGGCCAGAATCGTCCGCCCAATCCGAATCCGTGCTCAAAATCCCCAAACTCCGACCCCCCAAAGTGCCCATCTTTGCAGCTGCGCATGCGCGGCCCCCAGAACCAGGCAAGGAGGCCGAATTTTCACAAAATAAACGTGACCATGTCGGGCCAGAATCGTCCGCCCAATCCGAATCCGTGCTCAAAATCCCCAAACTCCGACCCCCCAAAGTGCCCATCTTTGCAGCTGCGCATGCGCGGCCCCCAGAACCAGGCAAGGAGGCCGAATTTTCACAAAATAAACGTGACCATGTCGGGCCAGAATCGTCCGCCCAATCCGAATCCGTGCTCAAAATCCCCAAACTCCGACCCCCCAAAGTGCCCATCTTTGCAGCTGCGCATGCGCGGCCCCCAGAACCAGGCAAGGAGGCCGAATTTTCACAAAATAAACGTGACCATGTCGGGCCAGAATCGTCCGCCCAATCCGAATCCGTGCTCAAAATCCCCAAACTCCGACCCCCCAAAGTGCCCATCTTTGCAGCTGCGCATGCGCGGCCCCCAGAACCAGGCAAGGAGGCCGAATTTTCACAAAATAAACGTGACCATGTCGGGCCAGAATCGTCCGCCCAATCCGAATCCGTGCTCAAAATCCCCAAACTCCGACCCCCCAAAGTGCCCATCTTTGCAGCTGCGCATGCGCGGCCCCCAGAACCAGGCAAGGAGGCCGAATTTTCACAAAATAAACGTGACCATGTCGGGCCAGAATCGTCCGCCCAATCCGAATCCGTGCTCAAAATCCCCAAACTCCGACCCCCCAAAGTGCCCATCTTTGCAGCTGCGCATGCGCGGCCCCCAGAACCAGGCAAGGAGGCCGAATTTTCACAAAATAAACGTGACCATGTCGGGCCAGAATCGTCCGCCCAATCCGAATCCGTGCTCAAAATCCCCAAACTCCGACCCCCCAAAGTGCCCATCTTTGCAGCTGCGCATGCGCGGCCCCCAGAACCAGGCAAGGAGGCCGAATTTTCACAAAATAAACGTGACCATGTCGGGCCAGAATCGTCCGCCCAATCCGAATCCGTGCTCAAAATCCCCAAACTCCGACCCCCCAAAGTGCCCATCTTTGCAGCTGCGCATGCGCGGCCCCCAGAACCAGGCAAGGAGGCCGAATTTTCACAAAATAAACGTGACCATGTCGGGCCAGAATCGTCCGCCCAATCCGAATCCGTGCTCAAAATCCCCAAACTCCGACCCCCCAAAGTGCCCATCTTTGCAGCTGCGCATGCGCGGCCCCCAGAACCAGGCAAGGAGGCCGAATTTTCACAAAATAAACGTGACCATGTCGGGCCAGAATCGTCCGCCCAATCCGAATCCGTGCTCAAAATCCCCAAACTCCGACCCCCCAAAGTGCCCATCTTTGCAGCTGCGCATGCGCGGCCCCCAGAACCAGGCAAGGAGGCCGAATTTTCACAAAATAAACGTGACCATGTCGGGCCAGAATCGTCCGCCCAATCCGAATCCGTGCTCAAAATCCCCAAACTCCGACCCCCCAAAGTGCCCATCTTTGCAGCTGCGCATGCGCGGCCCCCAGAACCAGGCAAGGAGGCCGAATTTTCACAAAATAAACGTGACCATGTCGGGCCAGAATCGTCCGCCCAATCCGAATCCGTGCTCAAAATCCCCAAACTCCGACCCCCCAAAGTGCCCATCTTTGCAGCTGCGCATGCGCGGCCCCCAGAACCAGGCAAGGAGGCCGAATTTTCACAAAATAAACGTGACCATGTCGGGCCAGAATCGTCCGCCCAATCCGAATCCGTGCTCAAAATCCCCAAACTCCGACCCCCCAAAGTGCCCATCTTTGCAGCTGCGCATGCGCGGCCCCCAGAACCAGGCAAGGAGGCCGAATTTTCACAAAATAAACGTGACCATGTCGGGCCAGAATCGTCCGCCCAATCCGAATCCGTGCTCAAAATCCCCAAACTCCGACCCCCCAAAGTGCCCATCTTTGCAGCTGCGCATGCGCGGCCCCCAGAACCAGGCAAGGAGGCCGAATTTTCACAAAATAAACGTGACCATGTCGGGCCAGAATCGTCCGCCCAATCCGAATCCGTGCTCAAAATCCCCAAACTCCGACCCCCCAAAGTGCCCATCTTTGCAGCTGCGCATGCGCGGCCCCCAGAACCAGGCAAGGAGGCCGAATTTTCACAAAATAAACGTGACCATGTCGGGCCAGAATCGTCCGCCCAATCCGAATCCGTGCTCAAAATCCCCAAACTCCGACCCCCCAAAGTGCCCATCTTTGCAGCTGCGCATGCGCGGCCCCCAGAACCAGGCAAGGAGGCCGAATTTTCACAAAATAAACGTGACCATGTCGGGCCAGAATCGTCCGCCCAATCCGAATCCGTGCTCAAAATCCCCAAACTCCGACCCCCCAAAGTGCCCATCTTTGCAGCTGCGCATGCGCGGCCCCCAGAACCAGGCAAGGAGGCCGAATTTTCACAAAATAAACGTGACCATGTCGGGCCAGAATCGTCCGCCCAATCCGAATCCGTGCTCAAAATCCCCAAACTCCGACCCCCCAAAGTGCCCATCTTTGCAGCTGCGCATGCGCGGCCCCCAGAACCAGGCAAGGAGGCCGAATTTTCACAAAATAAACGTGACCATGTCGGGCCAGAATCGTCCGCCCAATCCGAATCCGTGCTCAAAATCCCCAAACTCCGACCCCCCAAAGTGCCCATCTTTGCAGCTGCGCATAGCGCGGCCCCCAGAACCAGGCAAGGAGGCCGAATTTTCACAAAATAAACGTGACCATGTCGGGCCAGAATCGTCCGCCCAATCCGAATCCGTGCTCAAAATCCCCAAACTCCGACCCCCCAAAGTGCCCATCTTTGCAGCTGCGCATGCGCGGCCCCCAGAACCAGGCAAGGAGGCCGAATTTTCACAAAATAAACGTGACCATGTCGGGCCAGAATCGTCCGCCCAATCCGAATCCGTGCTCAAAATCCCCAAACTCCGACCCCCCAAAGTGCCCATCTTTGCAGCTGCGCATGCGCGGCCCCCAGAACCAGGCAAGGAGGCCGAATTTTCACAAAATAAACGTGACCATGTCGGGCCAGAATCGTCCGCCCAATCCGAATCCGTGCTCAAAATCCCCAAACTCCGACCCCCCAAAGTGCCCATCTTTGCAGCTGCGCATGCGCGGCCCCCAGAACCAGGCAAGGAGGCCGAATTTTCACAAAATAAACGTGACCATGTCGGGCCAGAATCGTCCGCCCAATCCGAATCCGTGCTCAAAATCCCCAAACTCCGACCCCCCAAAGTGCCCATCTTTGCAGCTGCGCATGCGCGGCCCCCAGAACCAGGCAAGGAGGCCGAATTTTCACAAAATAAACGTGACCATGTCGGGCCAGAATCGTCCGCCCAATCCGAATCCGTGCTCAAAATCCCCAAACTCCGACCCCCCAAAGTGCCCATCTTTGCAGCTGCGCATGCGCGGCCCCCAGAACCAGGCAAGGAGGCCGAATTTTCACAAAATAAACGTGACCATGTCGGGCCAGAATCGTCCGCCCAATCCGAATCCGTGCTCAAAATCCCCAAACTCCGACCCCCCAAAGTGCCCATCTTTGCAGCTGCGCATGCGCGGCCCCCAGAACCAGGCAAGGAGGCCGAATTTTCACAAAATAAACGTGACCATGTCGGGCCAGAATCGTCCGCCCAATCCGAATCCGTGCTCAAAATCCCCAAACTCCGACCCCCCAAAGTGCCCATCTTTGCAGCTGCGCATGCGCGGCCCCCAGAACCAGGCAAGGAGGCCGAATTTTCACAAAATAAACGTGACCATGTCGGGCCAGAATCGTCCGCCCAATCCGAATCCGTGCTCAAAATCCCCAAACTCCGACCCCCCAAAGTGCCCATCTTTGCAGCTGCGCATGCGCGGCCCCCAGAACCAGGCAAGGAGGCCGAATTTTCACAAAATAAACGTGACCATGTCGGGCCAGAATCGTCCGCCCAATCCGAATCCGTGCTCAAAATCCCCAAACTCCGACCCCCCAAAGTGCCCATCTTTGCAGCTGCGCATGCGCGGCCCCCAGAACCAGGCAAGGAGGCCGAATTTTCACAAAATAAACGTGACCATGTCGGGCCAGAATCGTCCGCCCAATCCGAATCCGTGCTCAAAATCCCCAAACTCCGACCCCCCAAAGTGCCCATCTTTGCAGCTGCGCATGCGCGGCCCCCAGAACCAGGCAAGGAGGCCGAATTTTCACAAAATAAACGTGACCATGTCGGGCCAGAATCGTCCGCCCAATCCGAATCCGTGCTCAAAATCCCCAAACTCCGACCCCCCAAAGTGCCCATCTTTGCAGCTGCGCATGCGCGGCCCCCAGAACCAGGCAAGGAGGCCGAATTTTCACAAAATAAACGTGACCATGTCGGGCCAGAATCGTCCGCCCAATCCGAATCCGTGCTCAAAATCCCCAAACTCCGACCCCCCAAAGTGCCCATCTTTGCAGCTGCGCATGCGCGGCCCCCAGAACCAGGCAAGGAGGCCGAATTTTCACAAAATAAACGTGACCATGTCGGGCCAGAATCGTCCGCCCAATCCGAATCCGTGCTCAAAATCCCCAAACTCCGACCCCCCAAAGTGCCCATCTTTGCAGCTGCGCATGCGCGGCCCCCAGAACCAGGCAAGGAGGCCGAATTTTCACAAAATAAACGTGACCATGTCGGGCCAGAATCGTCCGCCCAATCCGAATCCGTGCTCAAAATCCCCAAACTCCGACCCCCCAAAGTGCCCATCTTTGCAGCTGCGCATGCGCGGCCCCCAGAACCAGGCAAGGAGGCCGAATTTTCACAAAATAAACGTGACCATGTCGGGCCAGAATCGTCCGCCCAATCCGAATCCGTGCTCAAAATCCCCAAACTCCGACCCCCCAAAGTGCCCATCTTTGCAGCTGCGCATGCGCGGCCCCCAGAACCAGGCAAGGAGGCCGAATTTTCACAAAATAAACGTGACCATGTCGGGCCAGAATCGTCCGCCCAATCCGAATCCGTGCTCAAAATCCCCAAACTCCGACCCCCCAAAGTGCCCATCTTTGCAGCTGCGCATGCGCGGCCCCCAGAACCAGGCAAGGAGGCCGAATTTTCACAAAATAAACGTGACCATGTCGGGCCAGAATCGTCCGCCCAATCCGAATCCGTGCTCAAAATCCCCAAACTCCGACCCCCCAAAGTGCCCATCTTTGCAGCTGCGCATGCGCGGCCCCCAGAACCAGGCAAGGAGGCCGAATTTTCACAAAATAAACGTGACCATGTCGGGCCAGAATCGTCCGCCCAATCCGAATCCGTGCTCAAAATCCCCAAACTCCGACCCCCCAAAGTGCCCATCTTTGCAGCTGCGCATGCGCGGCCCCCAGAACCAGGCAAGGAGGCCGAATTTTCACAAAATAAACGTGACCATGTCGGGCCAGAATCGTCCGCCCAATCCGAATCCGTGCTCAAAATCCCCAAACTCCGACCCCCCAAAGTGCCCATCTTTGCAGCTGCGCATGCGCGGCCCCCAGAACCAGGCAAGGAGGCCGAATTTTCACAAAATAAACGTGACCATGTCGGGCCAGAATCGTCCGCCCAATCCGAATCCGTGCTCAAAATCCCCAAACTCCGACCCCCCAAAGTGCCCATCTTTGCAGCTGCGCATGCGCGGCCCCCAGAACCAGGCAAGGAGGCCGAATTTTCACAAAATAAACGTGACCATGTCGGGCCAGAATCGTCCGCCCAATCCGAATCCGTGCTCAAAATCCCCAAACTCCGACCCCCCAAAGTGCCCATCTTTGCAGCTGCGCATGCGCGGCCCCCAGAACCAGGCAAGGAGGCCGAATTTTCACAAAATAAACGTGACCATGTCGGGCCAGAATCGTCCGCCCAATCCGAATCCGTGCTCAAAATCCCCAAACTCCGACCCCCCAAAGTGCCCATCTTTGCAGCTGCGCATGCGCGGCCCCCAGAACCAGGCAAGGAGGCCGAATTTTCACAAAATAAACGTGACCATGTCGGGCCAGAATCGTCCGCCCAATCCGAATCCGTGCTCAAAATCCCCAAACTCCGACCCCCCAAAGTGCCCATCTTTGCAGCTGCGCATGCGCGGCCCCCAGAACCAGGCAAGGAGGCCGAATTTTCACAAAATAAACGTGACCATGTCGGGCCAGAATCGTCCGCCCAATCCGAATCCGTGCTCAAAATCCCCAAACTCCGACCCCCCAAAGTGCCCATCTTTGCAGCTGCGCATAGCGCGGCCCCCAGAACCAGGCAAGGAGGCCGAATTTTCACAAAATAAACGTGACCATGTCGGGCCAGAATCGTCCGCCCAATCCGAATCCGTGCTCAAAATCCCCAAACTCCGACCCCCCAAAGTGCCCATCTTTGCAGCTGCGCATGCGCGGCCCCCAGAACCAGGCAAGGAGGCCGAATTTTCACAAAATAAACGTGACCATGTCGGGCCAGAATCGTCCGCCCAATCCGAATCCGTGCTCAAAATCCCCAAACTCCGACCCCCCAAAGTGCCCATCTTTGCAGCTGCGCATGCGCGGCCCCCAGAACCAGGCAAGGAGGCCGAATTTTCACAAAATAAACGTGACCATGTCGGGCCAGAATCGTCCGCCCAATCCGAATCCGTGCTCAAAATCCCCAAACTCCGACCCCCCAAAGTGCCCATCTTTGCAGCTGCGCATGCGCGGCCCCCAGAACCAGGCAAGGAGGCCGAATTTTCACAAAATAAACGTGACCATGTCGGGCCAGAATCGTCCGCCCAATCCGAATCCGTGCTCAAAATCCCCAAACTCCGACCCCCCAAAGTGCCCATCTTTGCAGCTGCGCATGCGCGGCCCCCAGAACCAGGCAAGGAGGCCGAATTTTCACAAAATAAACGTGACCATGTCGGGCCAGAATCGTCCGCCCAATCCGAATCCGTGCTCAAAATCCCCAAACTCCGACCCCCCAAAGTGCCCATCTTTGCAGCTGCGCATGCGCGGCCCCCAGAACCAGGCAAGGAGGCCGAATTTTCACAAAATAAACGTGACCATGTCGGGCCAGAATCGTCCGCCCAATCCGAATCCGTGCTCAAAATCCCCAAACTCCGACCCCCCAAAGTGCCCATCTTTGCAGCTGCGCATGCGCGGCCCCCAGAACCAGGCAAGGAGGCCGAATTTTCACAAAATAAACGTGACCATGTCGGGCCAGAATCGTCCGCCCAATCCGAATCCGTGCTCAAAATCCCCAAACTCCGACCCCCCAAAGTGCCCATCTTTGCAGCTGCGCATGCGCGGCCCCCAGAACCAGGCAAGGAGGCCGAATTTTCACAAAATAAACGTGACCATGTCGGGCCAGAATCGTCCGCCCAATCCGAATCCGTGCTCAAAATCCCCAAACTCCGACCCCCCAAAGTGCCCATCTTTGCAGCTGCGCATGCGCGGCCCCCAGAACCAGGCAAGGAGGCCGAATTTTCACAAAATAAACGTGACCATGTCGGGCCAGAATCGTCCGCCCAATCCGAATCCGTGCTCAAAATCCCCAAACTCCGACCCCCCAAAGTGCCCATCTTTGCAGCTGCGCATGCGCGGCCCCCAGAACCAGGCAAGGAGGCCGAATTTTCACAAAATAAACGTGACCATGTCGGGCCAGAATCGTCCGCCCAATCCGAATCCGTGCTCAAAATCCCCAAACTCCGACCCCCCAAAGTGCCCATCTTTGCAGCTGCGCATGCGCGGCCCCCAGAACCAGGCAAGGAGGCCGAATTTTCACAAAATAAACGTGACCATGTCGGGCCAGAATCGTCCGCCCAATCCGAATCCGTGCTCAAAATCCCCAAACTCCGACCCCCCAAAGTGCCCATCTTTGCAGCTGCGCATGCGCGGCCCCCAGAACCAGGCAAGGAGGCCGAATTTTCACAAAATAAACGTGACCATGTCGGGCCAGAATCGTCCGCCCAATCCGAATCCGTGCTCAAAATCCCCAAACTCCGACCCCCCAAAGTGCCCATCTTTGCAGCTGCGCATGCGCGGCCCCCAGAACCAGGCAAGGAGGCCGAATTTTCACAAAATAAACGTGACCATGTCGGGCCAGAATCGTCCGCCCAATCCGAATCCGTGCTCAAAATCCCCAAACTCCGACCCCCCAAAGTGCCCATCTTTGCAGCTGCGCATGCGCGGCCCCCAGAACCAGGCAAGGAGGCCGAATTTTCACAAAATAAACGTGACCATGTCGGGCCAGAATCGTCCGCCCAATCCGAATCCGTGCTCAAAATCCCCAAACTCCGACCCCCCAAAGTGCCCATCTTTGCAGCTGCGCATGCGCGGCCCCCAGAACCAGGCAAGGAGGCCGAATTTTCACAAAATAAACGTGACCATGTCGGGCCAGAATCGTCCGCCCAATCCGAATCCGTGCTCAAAATCCCCAAACTCCGACCCCCCAAAGTGCCCATCTTTGCAGCTGCGCATGCGCGGCCCCCAGAACCAGGCAAGGAGGCCGAATTTTCACAAAATAAACGTGACCATGTCGGGCCAGAATCGTCCGCCCAATCCGAATCCGTGCTCAAAATCCCCAAACTCCGACCCCCCAAAGTGCCCATCTTTGCAGCTGCGCATGCGCGGCCCCCAGAACCAGGCAAGGAGGCCGAATTTTCACAAAATAAACGTGACCATGTCGGGCCAGAATCGTCCGCCCAATCCGAATCCGTGCTCAAAATCCCCAAACTCCGACCCCCCAAAGTGCCCATCTTTGCAGCTGCGCATGCGCGGCCCCCAGAACCAGGCAAGGAGGCCGAATTTTCACAAAATAAACGTGACCATGTCGGGCCAGAATCGTCCGCCCAATCCGAATCCGTGCTCAAAATCCCCAAACTCCGACCCCCCAAAGTGCCCATCTTTGCAGCTGCGCATGCGCGGCCCCCAGAACCAGGCAAGGAGGCCGAATTTTCACAAAATAAACGTGACCATGTCGGGCCAGAATCGTCCGCCCAATCCGAATCCGTGCTCAAAATCCCCAAACTCCGACCCCCCAAAGTGCCCATCTTTGCAGCTGCGCATGCGCGGCCCCCAGAACCAGGCAAGGAGGCCGAATTTTCACAAAATAAACGTGACCATGTCGGGCCAGAATCGTCCGCCCAATCCGAATCCGTGCTCAAAATCCCCAAACTCCGACCCCCCAAAGTGCCCATCTTTGCAGCTGCGCATGCGCGGCCCCCAGAACCAGGCAAGGAGGCCGAATTTTCACAAAATAAACGTGACCATGTCGGGCCAGAATCGTCCGCCCAATCCGAATCCGTGCTCAAAATCCCCAAACTCCGACCCCCCAAAGTGCCCATCTTTGCAGCTGCGCATGCGCGGCCCCCAGAACCAGGCAAGGAGGCCGAATTTTCACAAAATAAACGTGACCATGTCGGGCCAGAATCGTCCGCCCAATCCGAATCCGTGCTCAAAATCCCCAAACTCCGACCCCCCAAAGTGCCCATCTTTGCAGCTGCGCATGCGCGGCCCCCAGAACCAGGCAAGGAGGCCGAATTTTCACAAAATAAACGTGACCATGTCGGGCCAGAATCGTCCGCCCAATCCGAATCCGTGCTCAAAATCCCCAAACTCCGACCCCCCAAAGTGCCCATCTTTGCAGCTGCGCATGCGCGGCCCCCAGAACCAGGCAAGGAGGCCGAATTTTCACAAAATAAACGTGACCATGTCGGGCCAGAATCGTCCGCCCAATCCGAATCCGTGCTCAAAATCCCCAAACTCCGACCCCCCAAAGTGCCCATCTTTGCAGCTGCGCATGCGCGGCCCCCAGAACCAGGCAAGGAGGCCGAATTTTCACAAAATAAACGTGACCATGTCGGGCCAGAATCGTCCGCCCAATCCGAATCCGTGCTCAAAATCCCCAAACTCCGACCCCCCAAAGTGCCCATCTTTGCAGCTGCGCATGCGCGGCCCCCAGAACCAGGCAAGGAGGCCGAATTTTCACAAAATAAACGTGACCATGTCGGGCCAGAATCGTCCGCCCAATCCGAATCCGTGCTCAAAATCCCCAAACTCCGACCCCCCAAAGTGCCCATCTTTGCAGCTGCGCATGCGCGGCCCCCAGAACCAGGCAAGGAGGCCGAATTTTCACAAAATAAACGTGACCATGTCGGGCCAGAATCGTCCGCCCAATCCGAATCCGTGCTCAAAATCCCCAAACTCCGACCCCCCAAAGTGCCCATCTTTGCAGCTGCGCATGCGCGGCCCCCAGAACCAGGCAAGGAGGCCGAATTTTCACAAAATAAACGTGACCATGTCGGGCCAGAATCGTCCGCCCAATCCGAATCCGTGCTCAAAATCCCCAAACTCCGACCCCCCAAAGTGCCCATCTTTGCAGCTGCGCATGCGCGGCCCCCAGAACCAGGCAAGGAGGCCGAATTTTCACAAAATAAACGTGACCATGTCGGGCCAGAATCGTCCGCCCAATCCGAATCCGTGCTCAAAATCCCCAAACTCCGACCCCCCAAAGTGCCCATCTTTGCAGCTGCGCATGCGCGGCCCCCAGAACCAGGCAAGGAGGCCGAATTTTCACAAAATAAACGTGACCATGTCGGGCCAGAATCGTCCGCCCAATCCGAATCCGTGCTCAAAATCCCCAAACTCCGACCCCCCAAAGTGCCCATCTTTGCAGCTGCGCATGCGCGGCCCCCAGAACCAGGCAAGGAGGCCGAATTTTCACAAAATAAACGTGACCATGTCGGGCCAGAATCGTCCGCCCAATCCGAATCCGTGCTCAAAATCCCCAAACTCCGACCCCCCAAAGTGCCCATCTTTGCAGCTGCGCATGCGCGGCCCCCAGAACCAGGCAAGGAGGCCGAATTTTCACAAAATAAACGTGACCATGTCGGGCCAGAATCGTCCGCCCAATCCGAATCCGTGCTCAAAATCCCCAAACTCCGACCCCCCAAAGTGCCCATCTTTGCAGCTGCGCATGCGCGGCCCCCAGAACCAGGCAAGGAGGCCGAATTTTCACAAAATAAACGTGACCATGTCGGGCCAGAATCGTCCGCCCAATCCGAATCCGTGCTCAAAATCCCCAAACTCCGACCCCCCAAAGTGCCCATCTTTGCAGCTGCGCATGCGCGGCCCCCAGAACCAGGCAAGGAGGCCGAATTTTCACAAAATAAACGTGACCATGTCGGGCCAGAATCGTCCGCCCAATCCGAATCCGTGCTCAAAATCCCCAAACTCCGACCCCCCAAAGTGCCCATCTTTGCAGCTGCGCATGCGCGGCCCCCAGAACCAGGCAAGGAGGCCGAATTTTCACAAAATAAACGTGACCATGTCGGGCCAGAATCGTCCGCCCAATCCGAATCCGTGCTCAAAATCCCCAAACTCCGACCCCCCAAAGTGCCCATCTTTGCAGCTGCGCATGCGCGGCCCCCAGAACCAGGCAAGGAGGCCGAATTTTCACAAAATAAACGTGACCATGTCGGGCCAGAATCGTCCGCCCAATCCGAATCCGTGCTCAAAATCCCCAAACTCCGACCCCCCAAAGTGCCCATCTTTGCAGCTGCGCATGCGCGGCCCCCAGAACCAGGCAAGGAGGCCGAATTTTCACAAAATAAACGTGACCATGTCGGGCCAGAATCGTCCGCCCAATCCGAATCCGTGCTCAAAATCCCCAAACTCCGACCCCCCAAAGTGCCCATCTTTGCAGCTGCGCATGCGCGGCCCCCAGAACCAGGCAAGGAGGCCGAATTTTCACAAAATAAACGTGACCATGTCGGGCCAGAATCGTCCGCCCAATCCGAATCCGTGCTCAAAATCCCCAAACTCCGACCCCCCAAAGTGCCCATCTTTGCAGCTGCGCATGCGCGGCCCCCAGAACCAGGCAAGGAGGCCGAATTTTCACAAAATAAACGTGACCATGTCGGGCCAGAATCGTCCGCCCAATCCGAATCCGTGCTCAAAATCCCCAAACTCCGACCCCCCAAAGTGCCCATCTTTGCAGCTGCGCATGCGCGGCCCCCAGAACCAGGCAAGGAGGCCGAATTTTCACAAAATAAACGTGACCATGTCGGGCCAGAATCGTCCGCCCAATCCGAATCCGTGCTCAAAATCCCCAAACTCCGACCCCCCAAAGTGCCCATCTTTGCAGCTGCGCATGCGCGGCCCCCAGAACCAGGCAAGGAGGCCGAATTTTCACAAAATAAACGTGACCATGTCGGGCCAGAATCGTCCGCCCAATCCGAATCCGTGCTCAAAATCCCCAAACTCCGACCCCCCAAAGTGCCCATCTTTGCAGCTGCGCATGCGCGGCCCCCAGAACCAGGCAAGGAGGCCGAATTTTCACAAAATAAACGTGACCATGTCGGGCCAGAATCGTCCGCCCAATCCGAATCCGTGCTCAAAATCCCCAAACTCCGACCCCCCAAAGTGCCCATCTTTGCAGCTGCGCATGCGCGGCCCCCAGAACCAGGCAAGGAGGCCGAATTTTCACAAAATAAACGTGACCATGTCGGGCCAGAATCGTCCGCCCAATCCGAATCCGTGCTCAAAATCCCCAAACTCCGACCCCCCAAAGTGCCCATCTTTGCAGCTGCGCATGCGCGGCCCCCAGAACCAGGCAAGGAGGCCGAATTTTCACAAAATAAACGTGACCATGTCGGGCCAGAATCGTCCGCCCAATCCGAATCCGTGCTCAAAATCCCCAAACTCCGACCCCCCAAAGTGCCCATCTTTGCAGCTGCGCATGCGCGGCCCCCAGAACCAGGCAAGGAGGCCGAATTTTCACAAAATAAACGTGACCATGTCGGGCCAGAATCGTCCGCCCAATCCGAATCCGTGCTCAAAATCCCCAAACTCCGACCCCCCAAAGTGCCCATCTTTGCAGCTGCGCATGCGCGGCCCCCAGAACCAGGCAAGGAGGCCGAATTTTCACAAAATAAACGTGACCATGTCGGGCCAGAATCGTCCGCCCAATCCGAATCCGTGCTCAAAATCCCCAAACTCCGACCCCCCAAAGTGCCCATCTTTGCAGCTGCGCATGCGCGGCCCCCAGAACCAGGCAAGGAGGCCGAATTTTCACAAAATAAACGTGACCATGTCGGGCCAGAATCGTCCGCCCAATCCGAATCCGTGCTCAAAATCCCCAAACTCCGACCCCCCAAAGTGCCCATCTTTGCAGCTGCGCATGCGCGGCCCCCAGAACCAGGCAAGGAGGCCGAATTTTCACAAAATAAACGTGACCATGTCGGGCCAGAATCGTCCGCCCAATCCGAATCCGTGCTCAAAATCCCCAAACTCCGACCCCCCAAAGTGCCCATCTTTGCAGCTGCGCATGCGCGGCCCCCAGAACCAGGCAAGGAGGCCGAATTTTCACAAAATAAACGTGACCATGTCGGGCCAGAATCGTCCGCCCAATCCGAATCCGTGCTCAAAATCCCCAAACTCCGACCCCCCAAAGTGCCCATCTTTGCAGCTGCGCATGCGCGGCCCCCAGAACCAGGCAAGGAGGCCGAATTTTCACAAAATAAACGTGACCATGTCGGGCCAGAATCGTCCGCCCAATCCGAATCCGTGCTCAAAATCCCCAAACTCCGACCCCCCAAAGTGCCCATCTTTGCAGCTGCGCATGCGCGGCCCCCAGAACCAGGCAAGGAGGCCGAATTTTCACAAAATAAACGTGACCATGTCGGGCCAGAATCGTCCGCCCAATCCGAATCCGTGCTCAAAATCCCCAAACTCCGACCCCCCAAAGTGCCCATCTTTGCAGCTGCGCATGCGCGGCCCCCAGAACCAGGCAAGGAGGCCGAATTTTCACAAAATAAACGTGACCATGTCGGGCCAGAATCGTCCGCCCAATCCGAATCCGTGCTCAAAATCCCCAAACTCCGACCCCCCAAAGTGCCCATCTTTGCAGCTGCGCATGCGCGGCCCCCAGAACCAGGCAAGGAGGCCGAATTTTCACAAAATAAACGTGACCATGTCGGGCCAGAATCGTCCGCCCAATCCGAATCCGTGCTCAAAATCCCCAAACTCCGACCCCCCAAAGTGCCCATCTTTGCAGCTGCGCATGCGCGGCCCCCAGAACCAGGCAAGGAGGCCGAATTTTCACAAAATAAACGTGACCATGTCGGGCCAGAATCGTCCGCCCAATCCGAATCCGTGCTCAAAATCCCCAAACTCCGACCCCCCAAAGTGCCCATCTTTGCAGCTGCGCATGCGCGGCCCCCAGAACCAGGCAAGGAGGCCGAATTTTCACAAAATAAACGTGACCATGTCGGGCCAGAATCGTCCGCCCAATCCGAATCCGTGCTCAAAATCCCCAAACTCCGACCCCCCAAAGTGCCCATCTTTGCAGCTGCGCATGCGCGGCCCCCAGAACCAGGCAAGGAGGCCGAATTTTCACAAAATAAACGTGACCATGTCGGGCCAGAATCGTCCGCCCAATCCGAATCCGTGCTCAAAATCCCCAAACTCCGACCCCCCAAAGTGCCCATCTTTGCAGCTGCGCATGCGCGGCCCCCAGAACCAGGCAAGGAGGCCGAATTTTCACAAAATAAACGTGACCATGTCGGGCCAGAATCGTCCGCCCAATCCGAATCCGTGCTCAAAATCCCCAAACTCCGACCCCCCAAAGTGCCCATCTTTGCAGCTGCGCATGCGCGGCCCCCAGAACCAGGCAAGGAGGCCGAATTTTCACAAAATAAACGTGACCATGTCGGGCCAGAATCGTCCGCCCAATCCGAATCCGTGCTCAAAATCCCCAAACTCCGACCCCCCAAAGTGCCCATCTTTGCAGCTGCGCATGCGCGGCCCCCAGAACCAGGCAAGGAGGCCGAATTTTCACAAAATAAACGTGACCATGTCGGGCCAGAATCGTCCGCCCAATCCGAATCCGTGCTCAAAATCCCCAAACTCCGACCCCCCAAAGTGCCCATCTTTGCAGCTGCGCATGCGCGGCCCCCAGAACCAGGCAAGGAGGCCGAATTTTCACAAAATAAACGTGACCATGTCGGGCCAGAATCGTCCGCCCAATCCGAATCCGTGCTCAAAATCCCCAAACTCCGACCCCCCAAAGTGCCCATCTTTGCAGCTGCGCATGCGCGGCCCCCAGAACCAGGCAAGGAGGCCGAATTTTCACAAAATAAACGTGACCATGTCGGGCCAGAATCGTCCG